>JABFPJ010001309.1:0-26908 GCA_022817425.1 Gryon sp. ZL-2020 | reverse complement strand
CCTCATTTCCTCCTCCTTCTTCCTCACCTCCTCTGTCTTCTTTCTCATTTCCTCCTCCACCTTCTGCCTCATTTCCTCCTCCTTCTTTCTCATTTGCTCTTCTTTCTTCCTCATTTCTTCCTCCATCCTCTTTTCCTCTTCCTTTTTCCTCACCTCTTCCTTGTGCCTCAGCTCCTCCTCCTTCTTTCTCATTTCCTCCTCTTTTTTCCTCATTTCCTCCTCCTTCTTCCTCACCTCCTCTGTCTTCTTTCTCATTTCCTCTTCAACCCACTGCCTAATTTCTTCCTCCATCTTTTTCATTTCCTCCTCCTTCTTCCTCGTTTTCTCCTCTTCCTCCTTCTTCATTTCCTCCTCCTTCTTCTTCCTCATTCCCTCCTCCTTTATTCTCATTTCCTCCTCCTTCCTCCTAGTTTGCTCGTCCTTCTTCCTCATTTCCTCCTCCTTCTTTCTCACCTCCTCTGCCTTCTTTCTCATGTCCTCCTCCGTCTTTTTCATTTCGTTCTCCAGTGTCTGCCTCATCTCCTCCTCCTTCCGTTTCGATTTCTCTTCCTTCTTTGTCATTTCCTCCTCCACCTTTTGCCACATTTCCTCTTCCTTCTTTCTTATTTCCTCCTCTTTCTTTCTCAATTCCTCCTCCACCTTCTGCCTCATTTCCTCCTCCTTCTTCCTTGTTTCCTCCTCCTCCTCCTTCTTTATCATTTCCGTCACCTCCTTCTTCTTCGTTTCCTCCTTCTTGTCTTTCTTTCTTATTTCTTCCTTTTTCTTCCTTGTTTCATTCTTCACCTTCTGCTTCATTTCTTCCTCCTCCTTTTTCCTTGTTGCATCCTCCACCTTCTGCCTCATTTCTTCGTCCTCCTTCGTTGTTTCATCCTCCACCTTCTGCCTTATTTCTTCCTCCTCCTTCTCCCTTGTTTCCTCCTCCTTCTTTCTCATTTCCTTCACCTCCTTCTTCCTTGTTCCCACCTTCTCCTTCTGTCTCGTTTCCTCCTCTTTCTTTTTCTTCCTCATTCCCTTTTCTTCCTCATTTTTCTTCTTGATTTCTTCCGCAGCTTTCTCCTTCTTCCACATGTCCTCCTCTTCCTTCCTGCTTTTTCTGTCCTCCTGCTTGTTCTCTATTTCTTCCTCCATCTGTTTCTGCTTCTCTTCCTTCTCTTGTTTTTCGAGACTCATTTTTTTAATTAAATCATCCAACGCGGAAAATGTGAACAATATTCGCTCTTGCGACAATTTTTTTACAGTCGCACCTAAGATTCTGGCTCTTTTTGTTATTTCTTTATCAACGTCGATCGGCTGATGATGTCCTGCTTTTCCTGAAATAAATAAATATTTCTAAGTACATGATATATATATATATATTTTTTTTTTACATTTATTTATTTGTTTATTTATTTATTTATACCTTTCTGAGATTGTACATCTTTAACGTTTTTTGTTGTGCGTTGACGTTTTACTTGTAACTCACCCTCATCATCTTTTAATGAATCATCCTTCACCACATTTTCTTCATCGGAAACTAATTGATTGAATTTCAACCTTTCTAATAACGAAACATATTTGGCACCCTGAAAAAAACGCATGTATCATCATTGAATAAAGTATTGTTTTTACATTTCTATATAGCTTATTTATATTAACAAAAACAGTAGATTATACATATTCTAATAAGTGTAAATTAAAAGCTTGACACAAAATTGATAATTTTATAACAAAAAATTAAATTTTTATTGATGTCTGATAGATTATAATTTAGTTATCATTTATTTACCTCCACTGGTTCGTGACTATGGATCAGATGTATGTCTGTTATCCTTAAAACAGTTCCATATTTTCGTAATATCATCTTAACGTCGCAGTCTTGTTTTTTAGTTCTGGAATCGTAAAATAATATGTAATTACAGTTACATTAGGAAAAAAATTATTTATTATATATTTTTGCATAGAAACAATTAATATTGTCTTTTTTTAATTTTGTTTTATGTTCATGTAGTCAAGCGTCGTATGTCGCTGAAGGAGCAACGCAACGCAACAAATCGTAAGAAATAAAGTTTGACATCACAACATTATCGCTGTATGTGTTTGTAACGGAAAATTATGCGAATTAAAAAAATAATACTTACTGTACTCGCTTCCGTTTTTTTCCTAAAGGTTTAAATATCCCTGAACAAGTACAAATAAAATATAGTTGACTGTATTCCAAGGTTTTAGCATGTTCAGTATCCCCTTTAAGTCTTCGGCTATCCTTTATTGAAAAACAATGTTTGTTATCGTTAAAATAACGCCGTAGTTCTGCATCCAACTCAAAGATACTTTTAAATTCGTCACCTTCCTTCATCTACAAAAAAAAGATAAATAATGTATTATTTTCTATAGATTTAACATTTCGTTTGAAGGTTTTTAATTTTAAGTTTACTTTTATATTGGTTTATTTCATTCATTTAATTGTTAAAACTTTATATTAACCTTTTTATGTCAACAATAACTGATCCACTGAAATCACAACAATAACTGATCCACTGAAATCACAACAATAACTGATCCACTTATTCTGTTCTTGTTTAAAAGTACAAGAGGAACCACTAGAGGCGCCAATTGTAGTAAACGTGTATTAATGATGTAAATAAACATAACTTGTAAATAAACTGCAACATTCTCCGCGCCACATGTATTCACAAAAATGTATTAAAGTAAATTCCAAACCATAACAATGAAAATACTCATCACTTCAAAACAAATCAACACTTTAAAAATATATAATGTTATTAATGGTAATTGTTCAATTCTGAATTTGTGAACAAAATTATTAATAGAACTACAACTCTGCAAAAAAGTTATAATAACAATTTATATAGGAATTTGTATACAAAACTAATTAGATTATTTGTCTGAGCTTGTGTTAATAATCGTATATAATAAATTATTGAAGTAAGAAAAATGTATATATTACTGCGAAATTATAAGTAAATATATATATAGGGATAACATGGCGATAAAAACGAATGCATGATTATAATTAATAAATAAGTTTATTCAGAAATATAAACGGTTTATTCATTTTTAATCGTAAATATTCACGATATACGGGAATATAAACGGGTTTAATGCTTTATATTCACGATATACGGGAATATAAACGGGAATAATGCTTTATATTCACGATATACGGGAATATAAACGGAAATAATGCTTTATATTCACGATATACGGGAATAAAAACGACGGGTGTAATGCTTTATATTCACGATATTCGGGAATATAAACGGGAATAATGCTTTATATTCACGATATTCGGGAATATAAACGGGAATAATGCTTTATATTCACGATATACGGGAATATAAACGGAAATAATGTTTTATATTCAGGATATACGGGAATATAAACGGAAATAATGTTTTAAATTTACGATATACGGGAATATAAACGGAAATATAAATTAAATTCCCTTATGTATGTCTTTCTTATTCAAGAAATGCATACTCTGCGCCATCTACTGTAAGCAGTACACTGTTGAATCGTTTTTATGTTCTAATGTTGGCAACGTCTTTCGGCTAGAATTCTTTCGGTTAGATTTCACCGTCTCTAATAAGGCCACCCGAAATAGAAAAAAGCTTGACAAATATGGTCTTTATTGGGACCATATTTGTCCTCAATTGGACCATTTTTGAACTTATTCAAAACATTGTCTGCGAAGCTCTTGAGAACCTACACACAACCTCGAAAATAAACTTCAAACCACTTGAAGTGGTTTAAAGTTTACCTCCGAAAACATCCCGAAAACATCCCGATAACATCCCGATAACATCCCGATAACATCCCAACAACCCCCTGACAATCCCCTGACAATCCCCTGACAATCCCTTGACAACCCCCTGACAACCCCCTGACAACCGCCTAAGGGGGGGGGTCCAAAATCTGAGAAAAGCTAGTTTTTTTTAACTACTTTACATATCGCAATTTTATGTAGCCTACGACACTTTCGAGGGTTTCATCTAGTTGCTCTCAAAATTTGAACAAAATCGGTTCGGTAGATTTTGCGTGATGCTCGAACAAACAAACAAACAATCAAACAAACAAACAAACATACTTCATATTTATATATATTAGTCAGATTAGTTAGATAGTAGTAATTTATATGTCTTTATATTTTTTTTTTTTATATGTCTTTATATTATATTTAAATGTAATTTATATGTCTATACATTACAAATTCGTAGATTTCCGGAGAGTTGAACAGTCGTTGGATTACTTTTACTTTAATTTATTTCAAATCTACGAATTTTAGCTACGGCTAATGACGAAAATAAACAGCTTCTTTTCTGGTGCCACTTTATTCAGGCCAGTGTGTAAATAAATAAATTACAATAATAAATAATAAGCGGTTCGCATTATTTTTTAAATAAAGTAAAAACGATTTTGAATATTTATTTATCAAGAGACACGGTAGTAATTCCGGCCAAGTACAAAAAATACTTGTTTTTAGTACCGCCATTACTCTTTTCAGAAACGAACATGTCCCGGTTTTTGACATTAAAAGAAAATAATCAAGAGACAGAGTAGTGTCTCTGGCCAAGTACAAAAAAACGATCGTTTTTGTGCGGCCAGCACTACCGTGTCTCTTTTCAGATGCGAACAAATGCCGTTTTTCAACATACAAAAAAAGCAACAATAGCAATAAAATTCCAATATTTTTCGCTATAATATTGTTGCCATCATCGACCTGATGAGAATAAAAAAAAACAAATTTCAAATTGGTCCATCCGTTCGCGAGATATTAACATACAAAAATCGCCGTTTTTCGCGCAAATTAAGAAACGTCGTTTTCTTCTTCTTCTTCTTCTTTTTCTTCTTCATGTTCAGTGTTCGGGCGAGTAATTGAAACTAATACATTAATGTTATATGATAATATGTACCATAATTACAGTTCTAATACAAGTATAATACATTTATAAACCTCTTCAGGCCTGCTTGAGGCCACCTTATCAGAATTATTCAATAATTAGGCCAAAAAATGGCTAAATCATGGCTATCAATAATGATCAGTATTTTGCTTGTATTCCAGACTGATACATCATTGGTACATAGTAATATGTAACATAATTACAGTTCTGATACAAACGTAACACATTTATATACATCCTAAGGTCCAGCTTAGGCCAACATTT
Organism: Gryon sp. ZL-2020; assembly: GCA_022817425.1. Lineage (NCBI taxonomy): Eukaryota > Metazoa > Arthropoda > Insecta > Hymenoptera > Scelionidae > Gryon > Gryon sp. ZL-2020. The sequence goes on along the minus strand of JABFPJ010001309.1, from coordinate 21,746 downwards.
TATAAATAAAAGACAATAAGCTTAAAAAATGACCGAATTATAATTATCAAATATGGCCAAACTTTTGGTTTAAACGATCATTATACTATAAATTGTAGCATACGAATGATTTTAACATCATAATAGCTTATCTGTGAGCCTCTTATGGCATAGTTATGGCCAGTAAGTTAGTAGTACCAGGTAATGAGAGCAGAACATGTTGAAAATATGGCTATCAGTTATTTTGTAATTCATGTATATTAACATGGTTATTATATGATAGTGCTATGTATCTGTGAGGCTGCTATGGCATAATTATGACCAATTTTTTATTACTACGACCTAGTAAGGCTAACATAACAAGGCTTATAGGAAGCTTCTAAGAAGCTGGGATACTTATGAAATGCTTATAGGAACGTTATGGAAAGCTCATGGAAGCTTATGGGATGCTTATGGGATACTGATGGGATACTTATGAGAAGTTTATGGAGTACTCATGGGGTACTTATGGGATGCTTATGGGATGCTTATGGGAACGTTATAGAAAGCTTATTGGATGCTTATGGGATACTTATTGGATGCGTATGGGAAGCTTATGGGAACGTTACGAAAAGTTTATGGAAAGTTTATGGGATACTTATAGCATACCTTTAGGTTGCTTATGGGATACTTACGGAAAGCTTATGGGACACTTATGAAATGCTTATGGGAACGTTATGGAAAGCTTATGGAAAAGTTATGGGATACTTATGAAATGCTTATGGGATACTTATGGGAACGTTATAGAAAGCTTATGGGATAATTACGAAATGCTTATGAAATAATTATGGGAAGGTTATGGAAAGCTCAAGGGATACTCACGGGATGCTTAAGCGAACGTTATGGAAAACTTGTGGGATCTTAATGGGATGCTTATGGGAACGTTATGGAAAGCTTATGGAAGCTTATGGGATACTTATGAGATAATTATGGGAAGCTTATGGGAAACTTATGAGGTACTCATTGGATGTTTAAAGGAACGTTATGGAAAGCTTATAGAATACTTATAAGATGAGATACTTATGGGATGCTGATAAATAGCTTATTGGATACTTATGATATACTTATGGGATACTTATAGGAAGCTTATGGGATGCTTATGGGATACTTATGGAAAGCTTATGGGATACTTATGGAAAGCTTATGGGATGCTTATGGGAAGCTTATGGGGTACTCAGGGTATGCTTATGGGAACGTTATGGAAAGCTTATAGAATACTTATGAGATGAGATACTTATGAGATGCTGATGAATAGCTTATGGGATACTTAGGAAATATGTATGGGATACTTATGGATTAGTAATGGGATGCTTATGGGATACTTATGGGAAGCTTATGGGATGCTTATGACGTCATTATGCGTACGTTATGGAATGCTTATGGGAAGCTTATGGGATACTCATGGGGTGCTTATGAGATGATTATGGGAACGTTATAGAAAGGTAACGGGATGCTTATGGAATACTTATAGGATACTTATAGGATTAGGGTTACCCGATAGACAAAGACAAATGGCAGGACGCTCATTAAAATTATACATAACGTCCTGATTTTTTGTCCTTTACTACGGTAACCCTATATAGGATGCGTATGGGATGCTTATGGAATGCTTATGAGAAGCTCACGGGATGCTTATGAGAAGTTTTGTGGCATGTTTATGGGATGCTTATAGGATGCTCATGGGATTCTTATGGTAAGCTTGTGGAATGTTTATGGGATACTTATGGGATGGTAATGAGATGCTTATAGGATTCTTATGAGATATTTATTAGGTGCTTACGGAATGCGTATGCAGTGTTTATGGCATGTTTACGGGACTTTAATGGAATGAATATTAGATAATTGTGAGATGTTGATAGTAAGCATATTGGAAGCTAATTAGAGCCTTATGGGAAGTTAATGGGACGATGGATGAATCCAATGAGCTTATAATCAATGTATTGACAGTGTTTCGAATGCATATAAGACCGTAATATAAATGAATGATAAATACATCATTCTTTTATAATTCAAAAAATAAACTGATATAAAACATAAAAATTCAGATAAACTGAAAGGTATAGGCCAAGTACAAAAAAATATAAAAAATCAAAAATAATGACGTCTAAAATATATTCAAATTTCTAAATTCAAATATTTAATCTAAAGTAAAATCTTATTTTAATTCAAACTTTATTAAAGCAAAATTGCAAAACAATCATTTAAATTTGAAAAAAAAGAAAAACATATTAGTATAACTAATCACAAAAATTTTTCTCAATACAAGATATTCATATCAATAAATATGGTCAAGTACATTCGCTCATTTTATTTGAAAAATCTGCAACTTGGGGAGTGAATCTACAAGAAAATCTAATTTATTAACTAACATGGTTGAGTACATTAGCTAGCCTTAGACCTTAAAATAGTAGAAAACTATACTGCAAAATTATAAAACTAAAACTATAACTAAAATATAATCGTTTATAAGTTACATTATTTATGTTGTAGAGGTTAATACTTAATTTAACGAAATATGGTTCGCGCCAAGTGTTTTATTTTGCATCGAAACTAACGAAACTATTGGAACTAATGAAACTAAGAAGTTATTTATTTTGTATCATTGTATAGCCTACATTGAGTAGATGAGAAGAAAAAAAATTGATCTTGGTTCATTATTCGCTGAGATATGTAGGCTCAAAAATCGAAGTTTTCTTGGCAAACGTCGTTTTCTTCTTATTTTTCTTTAGCCTAAGCTCGGATCAATGTTTGAATACGATTATTGAAAAACTTCCAAATCCAACTTTCCAATTAGAAAAAACGGGCTGGGGCGACCTGGTAGCCTCACCTAGGTAAATACGTCACAATTTTTCACCTGGTAGCCGAGAGGTTATTGAAAGTATTGAGAGATTCTTCGGATCCGTTTGCTTTTCCAAACAGACAATTTATTTTTGAGTTTCGCTTAAATAAATATTTAGTACAATATTTAATTGCAGAAATGAAAGAAGCACTTCTATGTCATAAGCAGGGTTCTATTGCTGTCGAAATAAAAATATTCGCAACATTGGCATATTTAGCGACAGGACACTATCAGCGTGTTACAGGATCTATTTTTCATCTTTCTATGTCGCAATCAAGCATGTCGAAATTATTGTAAGTAATCATTATAACAATGTATAGGTATATTAGGGTGTCCGTTATTTCCCACATCTTATTTTTTTGAATTTGGCGGTTAGATATTGAATCTATAACAAGTGTAACAAGCATAACAATTAACTAAATGTTTACCATTTATGAACCTTATGAGAAGCTTATAGGAAGCTTATGGAAAGCTTATGGAAAGCTTATGGAAAGCTTATGGGAAGCTTATCGGAAGTTTATGGAAGTTTGTGGGAAGCTTATGGAATAATAACCCCTTTTACTTTATAAGCATCCAACGATTTTTCCATAAGTGTCCTATAAACTTCCGATAAGTGATCAATAAACAACCAATAAACATCCCGTAAACGTACAATAAACATCCCATAAACATTTAATAAATATCCTATAAGTATCTCAGAAGCATTCCATAAAATCTCTTAAGCATCCCATACGCAAGATTTCCATAAGCTTTCCATAAACTTCTCATAAACATACCATAAACATCACATAAGCATTCCACAATCTTTCCATAAGTAGCCCATAAGTATCCCATAAGCATCTTATAAGTATCCCGTAAGCATCCCTTAAGCATTCCATAAGCATCACATAAGCATCGCATAAGCTTCCGATGGGCTGCTCATAAGCTTCTCATAAGCTTTCCATAAGTATCGTATAAACTTGCCATAAGCAACCCATAAGCATACCATAAGCATCTCATAAGCATCCTATAAGCGTCACATAAGTATCCCATAAGCATCTCATAAGTATCGCATAAGCTTCCGATGGGCTGCTCTTCCATTATGGAAGTACGCAGGCCTCCATATAATTTAAGAAGATCCCTATTCAATCAGAGAATATTTTTTATAGTGTATAATTATCACCTCTTATTCAATAAAATCGCTCCTATGCCAGATGACAATTCCATACCGTGCAATTTAATGATTATCAACAATAATTAGTTTAATTAATAAAATTGCACTAATTCTTAACAATAATAATTTGTATAGCTTTTGTGATGTGTCTTTTGGTGATAAAACGAAAATTTATAAAATAAAATATGATTGCTAAACATTCTATTAATTTTTTATTATATCATCAATGTTCATTATTTCATTAAATAGATATTTGTTGCATAAGGTAATGTAATGAATATAACTAATTAAAGTTATTTTCTTCAACATTGTTACATATGTGTTAATAACTTTTGTAGGAAAATTTCTTCATAACAATCGACACTTGCACTTCGTTGCAACTTAAGAAAAGAATGAGGTATAATTATAAAATTGTTTTTTGTCTCGTAATAATATACAAATATACATCATTTTTTTATAGAAAAAATACCAAGAACAATGAAACTGAAGCAGTGCTATAGTGATAGTCTTCTTGTTATGAAAGGAGTCAAGAAAAATCAAAAAGCTAGTGCTAAATAATAGAATGTAATTATTTGCTTTACATATATGTAAAATAGAGTAAAGTATAGGTAAAAATTGGTTCTGGAGGACATTACATTACTTGCGATATACAAAGATAAATAATTACTGTTAAAACCAGTCATTTTATTGTAATTCAAAAAATTAAGAAATCTATACAGGAGCTAAATACAAAAACATCCCTTATAAAAAGTGGCTAGTACAAGAAGAAACGAGACGTACGTTATGACTGTATGTTTTTGATTGATGTATTTTTTAGATGTGTACAATAAATGCAAACAAATTTGCCTTCAATGTACACTGAACGCACCGAAAATAAATTTATTCAAAAAAGTCTTTGACGAACAACCAAACAACGGTTCCAGTTCTAAGATTGAGTCATAATTACTAACAGTGATCAACACAGCAGATATAATTCAAACTTATGATGTTTCAGTTTGTTGTTAGAATGAGCTGAAATTGGATGTATCAGAAAACGTCTGCGGCAAACATCCAGATAATGGTTCTAGTAAAATAATTTAAAGCTATTGACATTAATGATATTCTAGTTTGTCCTCAGGACAAGCCGAATCTAGATGCACCAAAACCAATTACGCCAAACATCCGAAAGCCGATTCAATTTATTGTAAAACTCAGCCGTCACCAGTACTGTATAACAACACTCACAAAGTCATTCAAAGGAAATTGCAGAAAAGTTAAAAATTGTTGACTTAGGATATTCGCTAATTAAGAAAGATACATGTTTACGTGATTGAGTAATCGCTACAAAATCTGACAAAACAAGAGGTCGTCCAAAAGAAGTTAAGCTCAAGCCAATTGGATTACCTAGGCGTAAAAACCAGTGGCGTATAAAAATCTTCCTTCTGACGAATAAAAGAATTTTATTTTGAGAGTATTACTTCCGCATACGTATATGAACTTCAGTGCAAGACGGAACAACAATATTATCCAAAACGTGATTAAGGATTTGGCATTGCCAGATGCCTTTTTCACAATTGATTTAAGTTTGGTCAAAAAATATTTTGCAGATAATTGTACTTACAAGCTGCTTGAAAAAAATGCGAGAAAAAGTCGAAAAAAATATTGTATGTAAAAATTGTACTTCTTCTTTGGAACACTTAGAACCAATTCCTTGTGAGTGCTGCTTAAAGTGGTTTTCAGAATGTGTAAGATGTATCTGGTTTCCACAGAAGTAAATATTTGATTATAAGTTTAATTAAAAATTGTTCAATATCATTTAAATTATAAAAATATTACAAATGTTAAATAACAATGATCACGGATTTCTTAAGCGGATAAGATTTACGACTTGTAAGGAAGTTGGACGTCTGAACAATAATAATTAATGTAATGTCTGTACACTTTTTTTAAATTATGAAACTAAATCTGTTCTAGATTTATGTATAGTTAATGAAAACAAACACTTTCATGTATACCTAATAAGAAAAACGGCATTGTGTAACATTATTTTGAAAAACATTTTTTAATGATTATTGTATAACAATAATAAATAATGAACACTTAATAATGAATAAGCTGTGTTAAATAAAAAATTCCTGTGTAGTAATACAATGGGGGAAAAACGCAACACCTGAAAAATGTGAAAAATATTTTTTTCAAACGGTTGTGTCTCCGTCAATTTATATCCGATTCTGACAATTTAAGATGACATTAATCGAATTTTTAATTCTTCATTTTTTGACTTGTAAATTAAAAAAAAAAACTAAAACAAAATTTTTTTTAATTGTTGCAAACATTAAAAAGCTTGTATGGAAAAAATTAACACCAAAAACTTCATATTGGCAGCATTCGAAAGATCATTCAATTTTGAACAAAATAAAAAAAATTCAATTCGATACGATGAAAATTAAGACAGATATATTCATTTAAGTAAAAAAGTCGTTTTTGCACATAAATCTTTTTTTAAATTAAATAACATCTTCCGGACAAATCTAAAGAAAACGTGCTAATCGGATGGATCTGAAGAAAGATACAGCCATTTAAAAATCTGTATTTTGAACATGTACTGTCGACATTAGAGTTACCCGATGAATACCACGTGAAAAGTTGTCGGTCACGTTCAAAATATGGTTTTTAAAGACAAAACCTAAAGAAAAACGTTTGCATATTTTTTTAGATTTGTTTGGAAAAAAATGTTCTTAAAGATGCTGATATGCAAATCATACAATTGTATAGAATTTTTTCTTGTACAAGCGGTCAAATCCTTTTAAAATATAAGAAAAAACAGTTCTTTTCTTATTGTTGTTAATAACGGTACAAAACAATAATGAAAATTTTTACAAAATTTTATTACAGTGCGTTATGGAGAATTCATTCAACTTAAAATTGAACAAAGAATTATTGAAATTGCTTTTTAGCAACCAAAGTTACAGCGATTAATGTGCAAGAAGGACTTTTTTATTAAAATGATTATATCTGCCTTCATTTCCGCCGCATGAAGTTTAAAATTCTATCATTTAGTTCAAAATTGAATGATCTTTGGAATGCTGACAGCCAATGTAAGGTTTTTGGTGACAATTTTTTTCGTACAAGCATTTAAAGTTTTGCAACTATTTAAAAAAAAGTAGTTTTAGTTTTTTTTTAAATTTACAAGTCAAAAAACAAAGAATTAAAAATTTGATTAACGTCATTTCAAAGGGGGCACATTTTCCTACAATTTCAAAAAAAGTTGTCAAAATTGGATATAAATTGAAGGAGATACAACCATTTAAAAAAAAGCTATTTTCTACGTTTTTTTAGGTGTCACGTTTTTTCCCCCAGTGTATAAAGTTGACTGAAAAAGTTTTAATTTGTAATACCTTCTAAAAAGTATAAATATTAAATTGTATAAGAATCAATGCACAATAAGCACTTAAACTTCCATACATTTCATATGTTTGTAATTATTTCAGCAGTTCAAAAAATACAATTCAGAGTAAAATCTTGTCTTAATTCTAACTTTATTTCAGTAAATTCAGAATATGAACTTTGAAGACTTAAGAAATGAAAAAAATAGTAATATAACCGAATGTATTCTCAACGTAAGGTGCTGATATCAATAACTATGGTCAAGTACATTTGTTAATTTTAATTGAGGAATCCTCAATCTTCAATTTTTTTATTTAAACAAGAATAAAATTCTAATAAAACAATATACAAAAATTTGTTGTTGGTTATGTTAGTTAGTTTTGTTCGTTTTAAAATTGTTCGTTTTTGATTCGTTAGTTTTGTTAGTTTTGTTAATCTTGCTAGTTTCGTCATACATTCTTAGTTTCATTAGTTCTGATTGTTTCGTTAGTTACGTCTATAAGTTAAAATATATATTTTCTAGCGGTTAGTACTGAAATAATACAAAAACAGTTCGCGCCAACTTTTTTATTTTTCTTCGAAACTAACGAAACAGTCGGAACTAATGGAACTAAGAATGTATGACGAAACTTGCAACATTAACAAAACTAACAAAACTAACGAATCTAACAACAACAAATTTGTGCATATTGTTTTATTAGAATTTTAGTTTTGTTTAAATAAAAAAAATTGAAGAATGAAGATTTCTAATTTAAAATTAGCAAATGTATTTGACCATAGTTATTGATAAAAACACCTTACATTGATAATACATTCGGTTATATTGCTATTTTTTTCATTTCTTAAGTCTTACAGTTCATATTCTGAATTTACTGTAATAAAGTTATAATTAAGACTAGATTTTACTTTCAATTGTATTTTTTGAACTGGGTACGTTTAATATGTTTTAACCATCATAGCTTTTTATTTTCTAGACTTTTTTTGTACTTGGCCTTTACTTTTCAGTTTACCTGAATTTTTGATTTTATATAAGTTCACTTTGTCAGTAGCTTTTGAAGGAATAATGTATTAATTAATGATTCCCTTACATTAACGTGCCATACACTCTTGCATACATTTTTGCATACTTCAACATACCATATTCATCCAATATGTATCAGATACGCATCCCATATACATGTCATATACATCCCATAAGCATCTTATAAGCATCCTATAAGCATCTCATGAACTTCCCATAAGCTTTCCATAAGCATCCCATTAGCATCCCATAAGCATCCCAGAAGCAGCTTATGTCATAGGCAGCACATAAGCATCTTTATTGCTCCTATCAGTTTCTTATGAGCGTTCCATAAGCATTAGCGTCTCATTAGCATTCTATAAACATCCCATAAATATTCTTTAAACATCCCATAAAATCCCATGAGCATACCATATGCTTCTCGTAAGCATCATTATTATTTCATTATAATCCCTTTAGCATCCCATGTGCGTATCATAAGCATTCAGTAAGCTTACCTTAAACTTCCTATAATCTTCCTATGAGCTTCCTATAATAATCCCATAAACACCTGATGGAGGTTTTGATTTAACGGCAAATCCGTTAGTCTTTAATTAAAACTCAATTTATTGAAAAACATACAAAATGTTGCTTTTGACATAACAGCGATTGATCGCGAACTGAATAAAGGTTTTTATTATAGTAACCGAGCAGATTGCTGAGAGCGCTGGTGTGGGTCGGTAATTCCCAACACTTCCCCTCGAACCATAATCCGGAACTTAAATTGTCACATGGAAATAATCCCCAATCCGAGTCGTTGAATACACTCCATGTGTTTGGTTCTTTGTAAGCCTTTTGTTAATACATTCGCGGGCATGTCACACGTTAGTACGTGTTGAACAGATATTAGACCTTTATCGACCATATCTCGCACGAAGTGATGTCTAACATCGATATGCTTACTACGAGCGTGGAATACGGGATTAGCTGATAATTTCTGCGCACCCACGTTATCGTTTTTGATAATCATACGTTCAGTATCAAGCCCAAATTCACCCAAAAGCCGTTTAATATACAAGGCGTCGAACTTTCGGTGGCGTCGAACAGGGCCATGTACTCGGCCTAAGTCGAAAACAACGCAACGGTCTGTTGCTTTTTCGATTCCCAGTTTATAGCAGCATCGCTGACCATTACGGCGTACCCAGACTTTCTGTCAATACTACAACTTGTCCAATCAGCGTCAACGTACATGACAACTGGATCATTGGAACGCTTGTATATGAGTCCGAAGTGTCGAGTCCCCTTCAAGTATCGTAAGACACGTTTGGCTACCTTCCAGTGTGAATGGTCATGATTTTAATTAAATTGACTCAAGAAACTCACCGCGAAAGATATATCCGGCCGTGTTCCAATTGCCAAGTACATCAAGGCTCCTATTGACTCACGATAGTGAATTGCATCATTTGTGTCAGTCATCGTTGCTTCTCTCTTTAATGACTTGCTACCTGATTCTAATGGGGTCGTGATAGGATTACAGTCTGTCATATCGAACATATCAAGAATATCGTCAATATATCCTCCCTGACTGATAGTCATCCCATCCTTACACCTTGAAAATTGAAGTCCCAAACAATAGATTAAATCTCCCAAGTCTTTTATCTCGAATTCAGCACTCAAATGTCGTTTCAGTCTCTCGATTTCAGCATCGTCACTGGACACAATAATAATATCATCGAATTATATTATTATGAAACTTCTTCTCTCGACCGGTCCAACGTAATACATACACGGATCCGCAACGGACCGCGTTGAGCTTCTCCATCTTTTTCAATAGACGACTATGCCATGCTCTTCCGGCCTGACGTAAACCGTACAGTGCTTTGTTCAACAGACAGACCATATCGTTAATCTCGAGCCTTTTTAACATATCTTTCGCAGATTTTCTAATCGATTGATCTTCAGATTTATCTTCAGACAATTACTTCAAAATTTCATCGAAGTGCTTCGGAACTTCCATGAAGATTTTCTCTCCAACCTCACCATTAAAGTAAGTGGTTCGAACATCCAGTTGTTTCATCTTCAGCCCTTTCTTGACAGCAACTGCCACAGCTGCGCGAATACTGCTCAACCTGGCCACGGGAGCAAATGTGTCGTGAAAATCGATTTCGGGTCTCTGTGAGAACCCGCGAGCTACCATTCGAGCGTTTCGCTTCTCGATTGTGCCATCCAATTTATGCTTATTTCGCAAGATGAACCTACTACCTATAATTCGCGATGAACTAAATTCCAAGTTTTCTTCTGTAAAACTGATTTCACCTCTGGGACCCGATTCTCGAGTTTTTGCCACAGCCGTGGCATCAGCCGTGGTGCTGATGCCACGGTTAACTCAGTCACAGTGGCAACACTGATAGCCAAAGAAAGTGATTTGGCGTTAATGTTATTGTTTACTTGTATGTCAAAAGAATTATGTCAAATAAAACTTCTTTTCAGTTATTTGATATATTTCTATTGTTATATTTGTATTATTTATTAAGAAATAAATAATACTTGTTTCAAGTACGAAAATAAGAAAAGGTATGTATATAATGAAAAATAGAATAATTGTTTTTTATCTTAAAAAATGTTTATAAAATTAAAGTTGTTACATCAAAGTAATTTTTATGTATAATATGCGATTAAAATTTAATTAGAAATATGACTTCTTTAATAATACCTCATGAAACAAAAATTTTTTTTTAATTGTACATAATTTAGACAAATTTAATGAAAAAACTATTTATTATTAAGAAAAAAAAGGCAAATACTTTTATTAAATATAATGAAACTATATAGCAAAATATACGTAATAATTATATTAAAATATTAATAAAAAATTTTGTTATAGATGAATGCGATTATTCAAGCAGCTGTCGTATTGAATTATTTCAATGAAAATCGTCCTTTGAATCGACTGTATAATGTACGAAATGATGCCTTTGAAATGAATGACCGTCATTTCGTAAAAATTTTTCGTTTTGACAAACCTACAGCAAGACAGTTTATAGACATTGTTGCACCATACTTGAGGCATCCTACAAGAATTTCTGCATTAGACGTTGAAACGAAAGTTTTTCAAAGAAATATACTATAAATAATACAATATTTAGTAAATATAAATCGAAATTAAATAATTGTGTGCATTTTTAAACTTTTCAATATATAATCAATGAAATTATGAATATTATTCCAGTCAAAGTGATTCCTTAGACTATGCAACAACAAATTTTATTTCTTTGCCGTTCCTTTTTTAGGCATTAACCGCATTGAAGTTCTTTTTCACTGGATCATACCAAACCGACATTGGTGATAATAAATATTTATCCATAAGTCAAGCATCGGTATCTTGCATTATTAACGAGGTAATCGGTATAATCAATATGCCTCAGATTATGAGACATTGGATTCACTTCCCAGAAACAATTGACGAATTGACATCACTGCGAGAGAAGTATAATAAAATAATAGATTAATTTGTTGATATACTATCACGTTTATATTTAAATTTCTATAAAATATAAAATGTAAAAATATTTAAAGCATATTATGATCATTTTTCTTCAATATTAAAGACCTGTATTCTATTTGAAGTACTGTAGAATTTAAAATGTTGAACAATAATCATATATCAACTATTAAAAGAAAGTCAAAAATATTAATATCTTGTTTAGTTATATCATACTTTGCAAAGAATTTCATACAATTTGATAAATAAATGTATATATTTATTCATTTTTTGTTATTAAGATAAATAAGTAAGAATTGTTCTGATAATTTCTAGTACAACAAAATTTTAGAATATATTATTTTAAACAATAATAATGCGATTCCTTAGTTTCAGAAATACATTTGATATACCTGCATTGGGGTGTATAGATTGTACACACATTGCTATTGTGCCGCCAGACACAAATGATGAAGTTAATCCGGAATACGTATACGTTAATCGAAAAGGTTTTTATTCAATTAATGTGCAGTTAGTAAGTTATTGTGAACATTTCTGTGCATTTTGATCAAATAGATATTAATCCGATTGGCTTTTTTTTCGTCATTTATTCATATAAAATTTTTGCTCATTATATTTTAGATATGCGATAGCAAGTTAAAAGTATTACATGTTAATGCAAAATTTCCAGGAAGTGTCCATGATTCGCACATTTGGAATATGTCGAATGTCAAAAGGACTATGGAACGTCTGTATGAAAGATGGTCACAAAGCAATTTCTATTTATTAGGTATTATTCCGTATTAATTAATGAATATTATATATAAAATATAATTATTGTATACACATACTATATTCTATACATATAATAATTTTTATAATAAAAGAAACAAAAATAATTTTTTAATATTATTTATTAACGGAATAATAATTTTAACATGTACAGGCGATTCAGGCTATCTATTGAGACCGTGGCTTATAACGCCATTTTTGAATCCAGAAGAGAATTCTCCAGAGGCACATTTCAACAATATTTTTGTAAGAGTACGAGCAACGATTGAACGGTGTAATGGAGTTATTAAAATGAAATTCAGATCGATGCACAAAGACAGAGTTCTGCATTATTGTCCAAATACTGCGTCAAAAATTATTAACAGTTGCATTGTCTTACACAACATGGCAATTGAGAATAATGTTCCACATTATGCGCAAAGGTGTCCTCGTTTAAGGCAGAATGATGTTCCGTTTAATAATGCTAATTAAAATCAGGATAACCGAAACGCCGGAGAGCAAAAGAGACTTGAAATTGTCAACTATTTGTGGAATCGTTAATTAAGTTACATAAACAATTGTATGCCAAACGGAAACAAAAAATTATTTCTGTTCTATAAGTAGCATTTTCTCAAAATGATTTATATTATACTATTTATGTAACTCTTTTACATTCGAAGATTTACTATTATTACATGTAACTATTTTTAATGTAAAACATAAAATTACTGTTTGTTTTACCAAATTAAACTTTCATTTCTATGTTTAATTGTTACATTCATTTCTTTAACTAACAAAGTAATACAATTGTTATAAATATACTTATAACTTATTTAAATTAAAATAAATATATATATATTTCTTATTTTAAATACTTATATATCTTATTCTTTCGTAGCAATACAAAACTAAAATTTGCTTAATTAAATAGCAAAAAATGGTACACAGCTTTGCACAATGGAAGACAATATACTCATTTATATCCTTTATAAATTACAATCAGCCTTTTTCTTTTGATTAGAGTTTTACTATCACAGATCTAATAAATAATATCTAAATAATATATATCGTATTTTCAATATTTCAAAACATTAACATACACAATCTTTCATTTTGTTCCTTTATTACAATAAATAAATTATGACAGTAAGACTCTTCGAGTAGCACTAATTACGCTTAATCACATTATTCAGTTAAACAATCATAAATTTGGTAGTGTTTTTAAAAAATGTAAAAAAAATTCGAAAAAAGAACCATAAACTCAAGACGAAGGATAATGCAAACATCATTCAGGAAATGATGTATTTTCCTGATTCGGCGGATTCTGCAAAACGCTTATGGTATTGCAGACTTTGACGTTTTATTTCTAATGAGTGCTCGTAGAAGCGGCGTTTGAGCTCCAAGTTCTCTTCCGCGCAGGCTGCCAATATGTCTGGTGTCTTTAACAATCTCTTCTTTCGCTTGCGACTTGGCATATTTGGAGACACATTTTCCTCTCCTTCGTCGTCAGTAAATTCTGGAGACGTATGCTATAACATTAAGAAACAAAATAAATATTTCAGTAATACAATTATAATATAAAAAAGAAATATTAATATTAATTAATGTTACATATTACAATATATATTAACATATATTATAATATATAATAAAAAACTTTATTAATTAACATACACGTGGACCATTTACTTGACGAATTTCTTGACGACCATTGTCACTTGAGATATGTTGTTCGATTCGGGGTTGTTCAGCTGCATCAATATCATCATCCACCTCTTGTTGCTCCATAGACGTGTGGAACGAAACTTCGACGTCATCATATAAATCAAAATTCTCGTTTTCAGGAGGAAGATAACGTTCTGATGAAATATAAATTACAATGAAATAGTCTATTTTGATATGCAATTTTTTAAAATCAGTTTTATTGAAAAAAATGTTGTAACACTTTTAAACGAAAAATTAATATTATTGTTTTTAATATTGCTCACCATCATCGTCAACAAATGGTACGTGGCTTTCGTCGACTTTCTCATCTCCCACGATTACAATGTCATTAACCAATGATAACACCAATTCGTCAATTTCGGTCAACTTAGCCGCAGTTTGCTTGCCTCCTCCTGTCTTTCGTCTTGACGCCACGAATGCCGAATATTTTGATTTCGTTCGGTTTTTCAGATCTCTCCAATACTACAAACAATAATCAATAAATTAATTATAAGTTTCCTATTATTATAACAGTATAACAAAAATTTTTGTACTTAATTGAAATAAATAAAATTTGAATATGACAATCTAAAAAATACTCAATAATAAATATTAGAAAAACTTCATATTCAATTCATACCTCTCGCCATTTACATCCACTTTTACTTGGGCCATTTTCATCTGAGTTGAGGGCAACGGCAATCTCATTCCAATCTCGTGCAATTTTAGCCTTCGTATATTCTGCTGTTATTTTATTATTTATTAAGTACGACTTCGATTGCAAACATTCAATTAAAGTTGTTTTTTGTACATCACATGTCATCACGCGCTTCGACATTTTTTCTATAAAAAGAAATTATAAAAATTAACAATTATTATTAAAAAATATTGTGCAATATTTAAGTGTATTCATAAAAACAAAAAAAATTAAATAAATATATTAATGAAAAAAAACATTAATTCAAATAATAACTTTTAATTAATCTAATAAAATTATTAATCAAATAAATTTCAATATATCATTTACTTTCTTTTCATAACCTCAAAATCTTTTTTTTTTCACAAAATCTTAATATTAAACAATTTTATTTAAGAAACACAGAAATTTAACAATTAACAAGAAATTAGCAAAGACATACTTTTTTCCCTTTCTCAATTTTTCCCAATTATGTTTTTAACTAAAGTAACCGTTACGTACGTTTTCCTTTTCTTTTTTTTTATAGCACGTTTTTCAACAATGGCCGTTTTTCTATAGTCTTCATGGAATGAATTCAACCGTCAACGACAGTCTGTCAGTGTTGCCACTATGACTGCGAGTTAACCGTGGCATCAGCACCACGTCTAGTCGTGGCAAAAACTCGAGAATTAGGCCCCTGAAGCCATCGCTTTTTTCCACGCTGATGAGTTCTCTCTGAAAGTCGTGTCTGTGACTGAAACTTCGACGATATTCGCTACCTCAGCTTGGTGGAAATGATTTCCGTCGCCGCGGTCGATGCGTGGTCTTCCTTGACGACCAGTTCTTATTATTCGAGGACATCCTCGTCGTCTAACTGCGCCCGGATTCTCAATAACAGGCGGCACAGCGAGGAAACCTCTAAGAATTCCGGATCTTCCCCTGAATCTACATCTTCTTGAAAAAAATCTTCTAGTTGATTGATATCATCTTCGAATAAATCATTCCTCGGCTCGGGTATATCGTTGACCAACGGAATCTCGATTTCGGAGCCGGTTTCAGTATTGTCCGAATTATCCAGTTCAGACCCGCCAGACTTCGGAAAGCAATCTTCGCTCGGAGATTTCGCCTGCTCCAAATTTCCTTCTCTAAAAACGACGTCTCGCGTCGTTTAATCTTTAATCTTTACTGGTTACTTTAATCTTTCGTGATTCAGGCAACCAAATTCTATATGCCTTCGATTCTTCGGAAAATCCAACGAGAATTCCCTCTCGCGATTTGTCTTCAAATTTTCCTTTTGATGGAGTCTTATCAAGGCAAAATAACTTGCAGCCGAATTGTCGAATATAATGAACCGTTGGAATTTTGTTATACAAGGCCTCGTAAGGAGTTATCCCTTCTAACGATTTCGTTGGACAACGATTCCGAAAAGCCGTGAAAACAGCTTTTGCCCTAAACTTAGAAGAAAGACCAGACTGAATCAGGAGGCATCGTGCCGTCTCCACCAACGTTCGATTCTTCCTTTCCGCTATGCCGTTTAGTTGTGGCATGTATGGAGAAGATAATCTTCGCTGGATACCTTCTGACTTCAAGAAGTCGTCGAAATCCGTATTGATATATTCTCGTCCATTATCCGACTGAATAAATTTTATTTTCTCGCCGTGTTGTTTTTCGACAAATGCCTTGTAGGCTTTGAATTTCTCGAACACTTGACACTTATTTTCAAAGATGGAAAACGTAACATAACGTAACGAAATTTAGTGCCAAAATTGAATTTTGTTACGTTAACATAACGAAAATGTGGAAGTATTATTTGTTTCGTTTTGTAACATAAATACATTGGAAAACATAATACATCGGAAACACGTACATTACATTGGATAACACAATACATCGGAAAACGTAACATAACGTAACGAAATTTAGTGCCAAAATTGAATTTTGTTACGTTAACATAACGAAAATGTGGAAGTATTATTTGTTTCGTTTTGTAACAAAACGTGTCTCATTACGTTACGTTACGTATCATAACCGAAATAAGGATGAAATAATAGTTAAAATATATAAAGAAACTAATAACGCATACCAAAAATGATTTGTGACGTTATTTAAAAAAATGAAAAATTATGTAAATTCTTTATTTCTAATGAAAATTAAAATGGAAAGTGTATTATTTCTTATAAATTGATAAATATTACATTCTTCCAATATTTATTTAACATTATCAAGGGTACTCGACTGCACTTCGGGCAATGTTTGACAGCCTTCGGTTACGTCTCATTCCACTACTTCACCCTGAGTATAAATCATCAATTTAAAGCATAACATAGAAAAAGAAATATTTCTAATGATCCAAATAAAGCAAATTGAATTTTAGAATACAAAAACAAAAAAAGCAATAGAAATAAACAAAGAAAATGAAATATGGAAATGTTGTTCAAAGATTTATAATTCTTATAGAGTCAACTTATGTTATAGAGTCAACATAAATAAATTATGAATTCATGAAAATAAACAAGAAAAAGTATATAACCTACGTTATATTTTGTGACGATTACGATGATTTGCGAAATATTTCAAGCGCATTTTTGTGTGTAACGATAATTTGTGAGAAATAGTGGAGTAGGCGTGGCTCGTACCCTTCTAGATTTCGTGAATATCCAAATCAATCGTCGTTATAACATGATCGCACATTTTGCTAAAAACTAGCGAAAGACAAACTGTTCCTGCAAGTGTACTGCCAGTAAAACCTCGGTGAGGATTTATGATTTTAGTGGCCATTTTTGCGATGAGTAAAATTGTTATTTATCTTTTTGTTATTTTTGTTTTATTGTATAGCGACCAGGTTTTAGTATTTAGTATCAAAAATTCCAAAGCCATTATGCGAACTAGCCGGAATCCACGAAACGATACATCTAATCATTGTCTTGCGAATCTCCCTTGATCATCGTGGGTTGGATTCATATTTGGCCAACGTCTTGCCAATCTTATAACCAACATCATTGGGGGCCTTTTCGATTATCAATGGGAACTGGGCTTTAATACTAAACCGGCAACGCTATTGGCATCGCGGGAACAGCGATAAGTTTAATATTATTATTTGATTATACTTAATGTTTATATATTATTCGCGATATTGATTATTATTGCGCTAGTCTAACTTGATAATTTTCTATTTGGCGAATTATTAAATATATTAAATTATTTCCATCTGAAAAACGAAATTTATTTAGACATTCATATCTTTATTACGCGAATTAACCATTTGCTGATTGATAAATTTATGTTATATTAATTTTATATCTTGGCATTTAGAATTTCTATGTATATTTTTGTATGCGAAAACTTTTCAATTTGCAACCTTTCTATTAAAAATATATTTGTATCTTTCATGAATTCTCTTTAATACATTATCTATCTTAAATGATAATTTTCTAAAACCTTGTAAAATCTTTTTTAAAACGATTATATGTTAAACAAAAAGGAAAATGTATGGATGCTTTTTCATGTGGCTACAATTCCAGGTACATTATTTAATTTCTGAAAAAAGATGCATTAATATTATTATATAATTATTATTATACAAATGTAGATTGTTTGACACTTTTGATTTATTAAAATTTCTAGTAAAACTATGATGCATCATTAAATGTACCAATTAAAAATTTAAAATCATAATTTAACATAATAATGTGATGACAGAAAAGACACTTGTGCATAAGGATGAATTCAATTGATGGAAGTATTAACTTGAGTATAATTTATTATAGAATTTTATTGTCTATTGAGTTTTATTAATATTTTAATTATAAAAAACATTTAAAAAATGCGAGATTATCATTTGAATTTCGGACAAACACAGCCCTAGGCTTTTACAATCATTTTCAGTTATCTGTTTGACTTGGGGATTCGAATCTTGATCGCCGAAGTGAGAGGAAGTGTGTTTTGCATAGTCCACTGACGACCAGTCCGACGAATACTGTGGTGTGCCTGTACAAATTTTCAAACGCTAACTGTAATTATCCTTCTGCATTTACGCTTTTTGCGTTAAATGCTGGAAGACGATGTGCCAAAAAATGACATGAGTAAATAAACCCTGAAACAAGGAATTAACGTGGAACAAGACAAATTTTTTGTCGAGAATAATGTAAAAGATATTGATAAAATAAATGATGATGCAAATGATATTGCTGATTCTGATACGATTATTGGAGGTGTTGACTTTGTTAACTCAATTTTAACTGTAAATAATAAAGAAGAAAAAAATCATGATTTTGATGAAAAGACATTTATTAAAGTTAAAAGAAATAGATCTAGATCTGTTAATAATAATGTTTCGAAATCGGAAGATTTGCGCGAAAAGAAAACTGAAATTTATCTGATTTTGATTTTAATAACCAGGATATTCCAACTCCATAAAAAAAATAATAATAATGACATGAAATTTCCTGTAACTGACAAACTGTATGATAAGTTATTTTATAGTGATGTACAAAAATTTTACCAAAATTACCATATTGGACCTTTTATTATATATGTAACTAATATTGAATCATTTGTAAGCAACGAAAAATTTGTTATCAATCAGTGCAAGATCGGTGACTTACTTGAACATACTTATCTTGAGGAAAAAAATTTTTTGATTGAAAAAATTAGTTCAATGGTTTATTAGGTTCTATTAAATTTTCTCGTGTTCCAAAAGTTGTAAGGTAAAGGAGCTAAGGTAAGGCAAGTAAATGAAAAAACAATAAGTATAAAAGAATATGAAATTTATCGAAAGAACCAAAGAAAAGATGACTTGCAATTAATTTATATTTGTGGGTAAAATTAACTACGCAACGCGGTGTAAAGTATAGTAGCAAAGTATCGATGTAAACGTAGAAAACAAAATAACGAAGAATATTTCGTAGTTGAAATAACGCACTGACAATGAAAGTTGTAATGTAGCAAGTAAAGTGTAATGTTTCTTACAGAAATGTGGTGTAATTTTGAAGCGAATCTTGCTTAAATTAACACGCAAAGTAACGCAATTAAAGTACATTAAATTTAACTACAAAGTTAAGGCGTATCAGAGTCAGAGGGGACTGCAAGCTAGCTGCACAGATCATATCTGTGAATAAACTGAGATGGGCTGTTCAGAGCTTCGGGGCCTACAAATCGGCGGGACCGGATGGTATATTTCCGGCCCTACCACAGAGAGGCTTCGAGATCCTGAAACTACCCATGCTTAAAGTAATGAGGGCCTCTATGGCCCTCGGTTATCTACCCCGTAACTGGAAAAGTGCGAAACTTTCGTTTCTACCGAAACCAGGTAAGGGGGACTACTCGATCGCCAAGTCCTTCAGACCGATAAGCCTCACGTCCTTCCTTCTCAAGACAATGGAATGGTTGGTCGATTTGTTTATCAAGGAGGAGTACCTGACAATCAGACCACTGCATAGGCTTCAATTTGCCTATAAGGTGGGTCACAGTACCTCAGCCGCCCTACATGAAGTTGTGGGACGTATCGAGGAGGAGTTAGTCACCGGAGGCTATGCTCTGGCGGCTTTCCTAGACATAGAAGCGGCGTTCAACAAAACAAGTAATGTGTCAATAGATGCCGCTCTAGCTAAGCATGATGTGTGCTCAACCATTAGAAGATGGGTCGCTGATATGCTTAGCAACAGGTCACTGCTAGTGAGCTTGGGTGACACACAGGTCAGAGCTGTTGTTGACAGGGGCTGCCTACAGGGGGCGTCCTGTCACCGCTGCTCTGGAACTTAGTTCTGAATGAACTGCTCGTAGAAATCGGCAGCTCCGGTGTACACATTCAGGCCTATGCTGACGATGTTGCCATCCTCGTCAGGGGCAGGTTTGTTGACACCATTATTGACCTTATGGAAAGTAACCTCCATAAGGTATCTGAATGGTGCGAAGATACGGGCCTGTCTGCGAATCCGAAAAAGACTGAGCTCGTGCTTTTCACCAGGAAGAGAAAACACATTGGCCTGAGAGAAATTCGTTTCTCAGGACAGGTTATTACTCTTTCGAAGTCTGTTAAGTATCTTGGGGTTACCCTTGACGCTAAGCTCACTTGGAAGGAGCACTTGGATCTACAGGCCCGCAAAGCCGCTAAAGCTCTCTGGCTTTGCAGAAGAGTAATAGGCAGTAACTGGGGCCTGTCTCCTAGTAGAATGAAGTGGATCTATGAGGCAATAGTTAGACCACGCATTTGCTATGCGGCCATCATTTGGTGGCCGCGGGTGGACCTCAAGTCGTCGTTACCGACGCTGAGACACGTCCAGAGAATGGCGCTGAGAGGGGTAACAGGTGCCTCCTATACAGCGCCGACGGTGGCTCTGGAGGTCCTGACGGGAACTCCGCCACTGCAGGCGTTTATAAAGGCCTCAGCTAGGGCTGAGGCCTTGAGACTCCAGCTAAATGGACTGTGGACGGGGAGAGGTCGACACTGTAAAATCCTTGCAAGGGTATCAAGCAGGCTCCTCTCCCTGGAACAGGATGGTATACCACCTGTCAACAGGATCGAGCTGCGGTATAAACACGAAATACCGTCGCGAGATGACTGGCTCCAACCTATAGCTGGTTTTCCGGCAAGGGGGACGGTTATCTACACAGATGGCTCCAAGTTCAACAATAAAGTTGGATTTGGATACTACATAGAGCAGCGCAACTTTAGATACTGGGGACAGCTCGACGATTGGGGGACGGTCTTCCAGGCTGAGGTTATGGCTGTTCGAAAGG
>JABFPJ010001308.1:0-26911 GCA_022817425.1 Gryon sp. ZL-2020 | reverse complement strand
TTTATATATATATATATATATATATATATATATATATATATATATATATAGATTTTAATGTTCTCTTCATTAAATTACAGCAATGTAAGAACAGTAAACTCTCACATCATTAAGTTTTCCATTTGTACCATACTAATTCTAAGTAAAGATTTCATAAATTCATGTTAAACACACCTACAACCTTAGAAAATTACTACTTTGAGATATTAATTTTAATCACGTCTGATTAAAGAAAGTACACTAATCAGTACCGAGAAAATTACACGCGGCAACAGTAGTAACTTTAATCGTTATCATTTCCATTAAATATAACGTATTACTTATGATGAAGTCAGTTTTAATTTCAAATGGTAAAAATGCTATTAGTTATTATAATAAACATTTATTATAATAACTATTATAATAACTAAAATTATAAACAAGTTTATTACTTTTCAGTTATTTCTTGTCGAAATACTTGTGCTCAATAATTTCTCGTTTGCCTAATATCCCTAAGATTGTTTCAGTTTGAGCTACCTTTATATCTGAATAATGAAGGGAAGACTGCACCCTATTGAAATCTGACCGGAAAACCTTCTACTTGATCCGACCCTTCATATTATTACTTATTATAACTTCGTAATGACTATAAATTTCAACAAATGGTTTCTGTGTATTTTTCATAATTAAAATTCGGTTAAACAAGACAAATAATTTATACATTTAAATTTACAACAGATCTATTATATATCGCAAGTTATTCATGCTATACTAACGATTAAGCAGATTATTTGACCGTATCTTTTTTGATTAAAATACATACATTTAAGCATTTTCAATGCATGATTTCAACTTTAACGTTTAAAATAATTCAATCGTTCATTCGTTAATACATGCAATGTTAATTTCTTGTTGTTTACAGATTTTTACTTTATATTTATGCCACTTTTTCACATGTCAGTTTATTTACAAAATGTGTTGCTATTGTAATATTAATACTGGTTTTATATTAATTTATTATACTTTAATTTATAATTACCAATGATACGAAAAATATTAATAACAATATTTTAAATGAAAGATACAATAACATAAATATAGATTTATTTTTCATCACAGACTGCAAAGTGTTTTGACTTATAGAAAGAAATTTAAGCATTTTCGAACGGAATACAAAACGCAACATTCTTGCAATCCATATCTTCGCCCAATTCGAATAGAAAGTCTCCGAGCAGTGTTTCATCTTATGTCGTGAGATTATCGGCGATAAACAATGTCAGTCGATTGCAGGTGAAGACACACTATTTTTGGGATATTGTCCCGCATAGAAATGAAAAACTTAGAAAACTTAGCAACTTTTTGAGATATTCGGAGCTATCGAAAATCCAACATGTTCTAAGATTGCCAAGCAATTTTCAAACACTTCAATTTCACGCAGGGTATTTCGTCAATGTCCAACCTTCTCAAGAAGATTGGCACTATTATATATGTATAATACTAGTAAACAAGATGAAAATGAAAATAAGATCTAATTTGTTATCGTAAAAAGGATTGAAGTATTTGATATCAAAGAATGAATTAATATTTGACGCCTTCTTTCTTTCTTTTTTTCATACAATTTTTCGCCAAGATCGATTGCAAAATATTCCGCTCATTTGTCTTCTTCTCAAGCATATATTCGTTCTATTTTTGAACCACGTGAACTGGATGTAAGTTTACGCCATCGAATGGATCTTGCAGGTCGTACTTCATCTTTACCACGATGTCTGGCGAGAGGTTCACCAGCACTTATGTCTCTGTGTTACCGAAAGTTCGTGATGTGAATATCGAGAGGCGGAATTTTAATCCCTCACCTCAGTGCGAAAAATTTATGTTACGTTCGTGCGTCGAGTTTTTGCCATCTAACAATGACTTTGATACTGCGCCATTTTCAAAGATTGACCCACCGTAAAATGGTCAATCACCAATTTAATATGCACACTGTATTTTTACGGATGAACATCTCAAGACACAACTTACATTTTAAGTTAATCTTAATTGCAACGTCAAACAAGCGACTTTGCTTTAGATTTATAATTCAATTTCAAGTTAATTAAAAATTTGCCATTGTTCCTTAATTTTCGACGAAATCTCAGAGTTATTAAGTTTAGATGTATACACTCATATATGAATGTATGTGTGTATTTGCCAGACAGTGTTACTTCAAGTGTAAACGCACAGTAATGAGACGAGGAAGAATTCGCAATGAGGTGACTGGAAAAGACGCGATGCTGGTAAATGTACACACTTTCCATTTTACGCCTTTCCCTTCAGGAATCCTCTTCTCTTCCTTTCAATAGACCACCTTCAACGTCGCATATTTATTATCTGAGTGTACCGAGCACTTGAGTGACAAAGAATTTGTCCCTATGGTGACACATTATTATGGCGATAAATAATGAAATCATGGCATTTGATTGAACAAACTCAATGCATCATTCAGCAACTTTTTCAACCTAAATAATGACATTACTAGGGTTGTATTGTTTTCTACAAAACTAAACTATTTGCAATTTTAAAACATTCCAAATTATTCATTAAGATTCAATTTACTCTGCAGCAAACTACTAGACCTGGATTACTAGCGTGCTAATACTTAATTGATCAATTTCTTAAGTTACATCATGCAAACATTTAATTTTTAAGAAATTTCAATTCTTCACTGAGGCGAATTTAATATTAAGAAATAGTATGAATATAAGAAAATTTTATGTATTTATGTTAAATATAATTTTCATAATAGAATTAACATAAAACTCAGAAGAAAATTTATGTTTGAATGTAATTCAAAGCACTGTCTGTAAATGTAATTCAAATTAGTGTTAAAACCGTGTAATCTGATAAACAAATTCAAATGCTGGATGATGTAATGAATCCAAAAATTAATGCTCTTGAGATGTTCTTTATGAAAATGGTTCTTAGTGTGTTTGATAAAAATATTTTTGTATCGTTCAACTAAGATTACTTTGCTCTTAAGGAAACAAGTTTGATCCATACTTTCGTAATAGATATACCTTTTCTCGATAAGACAAACTTTTCTTCTCCTTTGATAGGTAATACTTAAACGTAATAAATCTAAATAGTTTGATAACGGGGAATTTATTATCAAGCGTTTTGATACTTTGTAGCTACTTTGAAACTCTTGTATGTATACTATTTAATCTGCGTTGAATAATCTTCAATCTACCTGCAAAGTAACATTAAATATTTGCATGCTTTCATATAAATAAGCCTGAATATAATGAAACTTTAGTTATATTAGTTTTTCACACCAACCGGTAATCTTGTCACTTGTGAATGCGTATCAATCTTTGTCAACAGAGCAAATAATACAAAATCGCGTGATGTTGTTTTCAATTTTATTTCACGATAAAATCATCAGTATCGAAGGTGTTATATATGATCGAGATAATGAACTGTTAATTATGTTCTCGTTTGATTATTTTTAAGCTGTTAATATATGTGTTCGTAATTTCAGTCACGCCGTTTTTAACAAGCATTACAAAGCGCTCACAAAAAACCAGAAATAATGCGAAATTCATCTGCATTCAACTTCCGTGGTTGATATTTCGTTGTCTTTCCTGTTGTTCAAACGGCAGTTATTAAAAAATTTTTCTTTGAAATAAAATAATTCAAAATGCAAAGACATTTTGCATGATAAAAACGTTTGTATAATTAAACTTTGTACGCACTGACATAATATCCAAGAAATTTATCAATTAAAAAAGTCATTTGCATAATGCATACAAATTGGACAAGATAAATGCAAACGTATGCGACAATTTTATACTCAATTTTGTACATATTTTTGCTTTATGCAATCTCGTCAGTAAACTTACTGATCTACGAGTAACCAATATCATTGTCTATCATTCAACCTTTTTCTCAGAAATTAACCAGGAATATAATATAAAAAATGGTTCAAATTTTGAAAACTATAAGAAGCACTTTTCCATACATTTCACACGAGAAAAGATTGTTAAGATAAACGATTATTTATTAAGATAATAAAACTGATTCTAAAATTGTCTTCTGTGTCAGAATGTTTTCCAAAACCGCCGAAATCACATGTACGTATTACCCACTCAAACGGAACATTCGCATAATTATGATTGAACTTCACTTTGTAAGTTCGTCTGATCGTTTAATTTTACGATGCTGAGTAAATTGAGTAAGTTAAAAAAACGCTCAATTTTTCTTTTTCGTCTCTTTTCTGTCGTTTAACGCGGGAATAAAAGGTCGAGATTGCAGCTGGGACTTTTGATCCCTCGACCTTTTGCTATCTCCGTTGCAGTTGCGCGCAACTTTCAACGTTATCAGTTGCTGCCAAGGATCGATATTTTTCCGGCGAGAATTTCACGCGGATTTGTGAAAATCTCCGCGGAATCGAAAAGACGTATCGAGTCTCACAACAACTTCCGTTTCCCGCCATTCTTTGCATACTATTCAAATTATTATTTTTGCACCCCGGATATACACTTACTGTAACGTTCATCAAAAATATCTTGCTTTTGAAATGTTCAAAATGTTGAAATAAATAGAAACAAGACATTCTTAATATAAATATATTAAATTTAATTCCATTAATACAATTGCAATAATGCAAACTCAAAATAATTATTACTTTTCTTAATTAAAGTTCTAAACATTTCTGAACATTGAATTTAGTAAAATAGTATTTCATAATCTGGAACGGTTTGGGATGTTGTTTAATTAAAAAATTACATACTTAATCTTAAATTATATTTCAAAAATGAACATATCAGATCATTTATTAGATATCTCTTTATTATTATACACTTGATATTTCTTATCGATATTACATTTTTCACTGTAATATAAATGGTATCATAATATTGTTCTTACTTAACACGATTCGATATCGAATAAATCAAAAAAATAAATGAACATTATATAATGAAAATTATTGACCGGCATAGAAACAAAAAATAAATGTCACATTAACAGGTATAGAAGGAAACTGGATTTACATAAAATATTCAGAATATTTTTGTTCTGTAATATATTTGTCTGAAAGTAAACCTGCTGTATCGATAAATGGTAAACGTTTAGCAAAATTATGAACAAATACAATAAGAAGAAATATCGTTTAAATGCAACTTAGTTATTAACAAATTCACTTTATATCTAAATATAATTTATATCAATTTATATTAATACTTGATATTTTCTTTTTTTTGTAAACATGATATATTTCATTTACAATTGTAATAAAACATTTTTGTAATTGTCATTTTAGAACAACGTTTTAATATTTTTTATAAATTATAAGATATTTAAATACGAATACCATGTTTTTTTACTTTTTTATATTTGTACAATTAAAAGATTACAAATAAGTTGAGAATGTTTGAATGAAAAATTGTAATATTAATCGAAATATATGTTCAATACGTGAAAAAACTTCAGTTTGACATATACATATATAAGAGTTGCGGAAACATTTTTCATCATCATTGTCGCAGTATATTGGAGTTGCGACATGGAACATTCCAAAACCAATTAAAACTACGTCTTTCTAGGAGATAGTTCGTTGGTTGTCTTGAGTGCTGTGGAGGGTTAAAATGGAGACATAAACTAGTCCCGCGGGAAGCAAATCGCGGCCAAGGGATTCCCGTGCGCAGAGTTTACCAGACTGACTCTTCCCAATTCATGTCTACTTTAAATTATGTCTCGCCAATAATTTATTTTCACTTTTCACATGTTCAATTCGAAAATTTAGCGTCTTGGTCTTGACACAGTAACCTTTTGCTGACAGAATGTACGGCCTTGTATACATTTGGAAAATGGTTTTGGACAATACTTATATATATAGAGTCGTGTGTTTGAACGTAAATATATTAATTTGAATAATCAGCTGAATGAACAATTCACAGTTGATTACATTAATAATACGATGTAATTAATGTGTAAAACATTCAAGCAGATTATATATATCGGATTGATAAGTATGACTATTGGGAGCAATGTACATACATGACAGAATTAAATATAATTAATTTAGAATTAATCATTATTGATTTTCAATTGATGTTAATAAAATATGTTAATAAAATCGTATTTATCTTTCGAATACATTTAAATATAATTCCACATCAAAAGGATAAATCGGAATTTATACTTATCTTTGTTACATTAATAACTAATTAAATTAATAATGATAATTTCATCAGTTTAACTTTAAAACTTTTCGAGTTATTAGTTGAACATATTTCATTCTGTTTATGTCTGCAATATAAGTGGAATTTTGCTACTAATTGTCCCAATTTTCATGTTTATGGATATTACGAATTAGAAGTGATTTCAATAGTCCAGAAATAGAAATAAATTTCCAATTTAAGAATATTTATAATTGTAAATTTAATTTTCATGCATTTTCCAATTTTCTTATGCATCTAATAGAAGATTCTTAACAGCGTAGATCTAGGAAAACATTTACTTTTAACTTTACTCTGGAAGTATAATGCTTATCCTGTCTACTCAAACGTTAAAATCAGAGCACTGTCCGAAACTAATTTCAATCAGATCTCAACCAGCCGATTGTTCTCATCGTATATTCGATGGACACGAAGCAATATTCGCATTTGCGATTGGACTTTCGTCAATTGACTGCGGTCTGAACCAAGAACTCCTAAGGGTCCATTGCTTGAGTGACATCCAGTGTTGGAGTTCTTGTATTCTGTTCAGCCGAAGGCAGTCTGTATTTGATAGTGCAGTTGATCATGAAAAAAATTCGAGTTTTTCAACATCCAATATCAGATAAATATTTTTTTACTTTTAATTTGAATTGTCATATAACTTAGAAGCTTTGATCCAATTTATGCAATTTTTAGAAATATTTTTCAATACTTTGTCTTCGATTCAAAATCACAAAGAAAATGAAGTTAAAACTTTTTTTTTTAAGTTTTAACTTTATTTGGATTATACAAATGTATCTTATTTTTTATTATATTTATTACGTAGTTTAACAAACAAAAAACAATTGATAAGAAAAATAAGTTGATGTTGATTGATTTAAATTGCTTTGGATTTACAACATTCGTAAATGATTGTCAAACAAGTGTGTATGTTGAAAATAAAATTCAAATAAAGTTTGTTACTTCCATTAAGAATCCGAAAATGAGTTTGCTTTATTTTCGCGTGAAAATCAAGCGACAATGGAAAGGGAATTGCGGGAGCTTGAAATTCAATTTCCGTTTCACGCCGGACATCGGCACTTCAGGGAGAGGGAACGACTGTCAGAATTTGACCAAAAGGGAAAGCACAGAAACCGTGTCATGGTCAGTTTTTGTCGGTGTGATTCAATAACGACTTCCGAGCCAAAGAAAGGTGAAATGATATGAGTTAAAATGTCGATTGATAAAAATGCGTTTCTTCCAATTCAAATGACATATCATTTTCTAATCATTAAACCTGAAAAAAAAAATTTTTTTAATAAATTTATTAAAAAAAAAAATCATTCGCAAAAATATCGATTGATATGCCTATGGTAGCGTCAAATATATGTCTTCAGCTATTAATATCAAACGATCCAAGTCGAATTTAGTACGCGTACGTCGATGTATGACGCATTTCTACCGCAATATCCGGAGGTCCGTCGTAATCCCGACGAAGCCGAATCAACGCGATTCGTAGGTTACGTGACTGGCTTATTTGAGATTGCTTGACTAGCGCGAATGAAGCTTATTTCTACCAACACCTTATCAAGTGTATGAAATAAAAATGAATGAAGATGTCAGAGTTCTTCAAAGCTCTGCAATTTTTACTTTTTATAAGATTCGATTGAAAGTAAACAATAATAAATAAAAACATTTCATAATGTGTAAACGAACAAAATTACATCAGTCAAATATCGCCACAATTGACATTTCGTTTTAAATTATTATCAAACTTTGATATAAAATAATTTCAATTTCAACCATTTAAACTTTTTATTCAAGAATCAATATTCATTTGCATTTCAACGTTTTATAAATATTCTAATATCGTTGAAATTTAATTTTAGACATTTACTTTCTAAAATTAAAAACCAAAATCATAGTTAATTTCTTGAATGATTTATCAGATTTTGTTTTTGATGAATGTTTATATTGTTGTTACTAAAAGGATGTCTTTAATGTTTAACAGACTTTCTCTTAAAAGTACTTTCGTCGAATTTAGTCGTTTATGTACATATATATGAGCTTAACTTCAAGTGGCTTACTGAAAAGAAAGACGAATTCGTTGACTTATGGACCCTAATCTGAATCGTACGAATCGACGAAGATAATGAATATAGATCGAAATCTCACTGGGCGAATATCGACTAATGAGAAGCAGTGCAGAATTAGAAGATTGCGATTTACATCCCATACATTTTGATGCACACCTAAAAGAACCATTCAAATTTTGCTCGTCTTTCCATTTTAATGCAGACTCAAGATTCAATCGTGCTAAAATCTTTTGCTTTATGTAGTATGATCGTTTCTTAAATAGTTATTTATTGAAATATATTCTGCTTTGTATTTTATTATTTTTAAATAGAATAATTATACAATTATTAATAGTAAATTCTTTGATTCACTTATTTATTTCAACTTACTTTTAATTTTGTAGATTAATTATCATATCAACGTTGTTGTTCATCGAAATGGACTTTTATCATTCTTACACATGGCTATTGCGAAAAGAAAGTACTCGAGATATCAATTCGATTGAAACCTCGTGATATTCCCTTGAAGAGTAATAATTATTGATTTAATTAACTGAGGTTCTTTATTGCCTTTACTCAAATTAATTGCAGTGTTGAGCTCTACTTTCGAGAGTCAAATCCCATTAATATTCGTACTTCAAAAGGAATTATTAGATCTAAGCAAGAATGCCAGTGAATTCTGTGGTCCATTATTGTAATACCCACCTATACAATCGAGATCAACGTGCAGCTATTAGCTTTTTAGTAAATGCTATGAAATGCAAGTAAATTTTACAAAATAATCAGATGAATCGTTTATAATGAAAACGTGTTAAAGCTAATTCCAATAATCCGATGTATTATGAAACAATTCAAAAAGAAAATGAAAATCATTTAAATCATCAAAGAGCCGGGTTTTGTAATAAATTAAACCAATTATTGCCTCATAATATGAAAGTTCGAGAGATGATAATATTTTAATGTGGGTATTAAAAAAAGTTGACGTTATCGCATTATAAAGTCTAGTCATGCAGGTAACGTGACACGTACCAAAAAAAAAAGAAGTTAAAATATATTTAATCAGTGATATATTGTGTAATCGGAAGAAAAGATCGATGCACTAAGGTAGCAATCTTCGTTATCTAAGATGTAGTGGAAATGTAAGGACGCTCGCTTGGATGGAAGCTTGTATGCCATGAAGCTTAGATTGGCTTTGCATAGTTTCACGTGTCGGGAATTGAGTTATAATTACCTTAGCTCTCGTAACGGGAGGGTCCTGTAGCGAGTGCTACACGACGCGAGATAATAAATTAATACGGCACATCGCGTAAAATGTAATGCGATCCTAACTACGCAGCTTCACTGCCCGGAGTTTAAAAGCATAGCCTTCATGATGAACAATCATCTCAGATGATATGCGTGTCGCCAATAAGAAATGCACTCAGTTGCTTCAATGAAAATGTTAAGCGTCATTTTAAAAAAAATTGTATAATTATTCATTTAATTAAGATGAATGTTCCAATTAGTGATCATGTTGTAATTAGTGATTATTTTCAGTCATATTTGAAACGGTTTAGGTTTCATGTTAAATATTTAGGATTGTAAGTAAAATTTTATATTGAAATGACATATATTAATGACAAGTAGAAACAAAAGGTAAGGATAATAAAAAATGATAAATATTACTGACTTTTGTAGCAGAAGTGGATAGTTTTCGATTTGGATGCAGACTTCTTCATGCTTGTACTACATTAAAAGCAAAAAGTTGGTTGTTACATGATTCTTAACAGTAATATGATGTAAAATGCATAATATTGTAATTGATTTTATAAAATCAATTACAAGTTATGACATATGATTAATATATAATATAATATCTGACATACATCATTACTTTAACTGACTTTTTAATTTAAAATTAACATAATTTAAGATATAACTGAAGTTAAATAAAGTTATTCGATTACGGGAAAATGTATTAAAATGTAAGTGAAGTTATTGGTATGAAAAACATATATAAATTTGAGCAAAACTAATATAAAATATAATAAACGTCTTTATTATACCTTTATATTCAGAAAATGAATAAAGCGAAGTTATTTTTTAATAATCATACATTCTTCTATAAAAATCTTATTATGTTAAGTATAATAATGAAGCTGAAAAAGTTTATGAGAGTAGTAAATAAAAATAAACTGACATTTTGTGTGTTGACGTTACTATCGAAATAATTGTAACATACCAAAAGTAACATAGTTAAAGGAAAAAATTATTATTAAGAGTAATGTCAATAAAAGTTGTGACTTGAAAATACTTGGCTTGTAAAAAGTTTTTATCGCCAGTGTGCTTTGCTTTTTACGGTTTCAAAGACGAAATTTTGTTGATGATACAAAAGTATGTCATGTGCAAATAAATATGTCAATGAAACAGCGTGATAATGATGACGAGTCGCCGAGGCTTCTTTAGTAACCGGAATATACGCAAGTGGTACGCTGAATGAAAGAGGATGAAGGCAAAACGTAGCTGGAAGATGTCTGTCGTGGTACGGAGGGTGGAAAAGAGGTACCCAAGGCAGAGGAAAGGTGGTGGAAGAGTAGACGCATGTATTGATTACCATTCTTGCTGGTAGCAGTGCCCGGAGACCGAAGGGAAGAAATCCAGCTTCCACCAGTATTCACACCAACTAACAATACTAGCAAAAAATTATTCAACATTTCAGGAAAAAAAATGGATTTCTCTGGAGTATCTCGGATTATCAAAATATGTATCGACTTTGTTACTAAATAATTACCAACATTCAAAAAAAGATGACTAATGTTTCTATTAAAGTTTTTGAGGCAAAAAATTATTACCTCCTTTTTTGTTGTTTTATATTAATAACAATTTGCGAAATATTGAATATCGGATCTAGTATTTCAGCAAAATGTGTGTTTTTTAATGTTATTAATTTAATATATTTATGTTATGTTAATTTGTATTTAATTTATATGAGTAATTGCCTTTGAATTGCAATTATACCATCGCATTTGGCCTTAATTTCAAAATGTATATTTATTTAAAATTTCTGCAAAAGATATACTTAATAGATTTACGTATAAAGCTCAAAGCAATATTTTTCCAATGTTTGTTATACTTACAAAAAGAGATTATGAATATGCGCATAAATAATCGATAATCTCATTTCTGATTTACTAAGACGAACTTTTAGATGAATTATTAGTGGTATCATTTTCCGGAAATACGATATATGCTTAAAGAAAGATTTGTTTTTGTGTAACTCATATTTAACTTACTTTAATATATAAAAAAGATTTTCCTACTATGAGTCCGCTGAATCTTGAGAAGTTTATTCCATCATCAGATATCATATAAAATTAAAGCTACTGTGCATAAGATTATTATTTTATTTCAGGAATATTTTCTTAAAATTAGCATTTGCACAGATAATAAAACACATTTTATTAAAATACCAACTTCAACATACAACATCAACATCTTTTTTTGCAAATTTCATAATTAAAACAAGAGAACATATCTGAATCACAATTATAATAATTGTTTTGTTTAAGTGAAAATTGCAAAACTTCATAAATTTCATTTCTTTATAAATGTCTTAGTTTTATGATATTTATTGTCGAAAAAAAAAATAATAATAAGTATAATAATCGAAAATGGACTTTTGTTTGCACACAACGGTTGCTAATAATACTTCGTCAGTAGCAAATAGCAGAATGGAATTTCAATAAATTGTGCAAAGTTTGGCCATAACTTTAAGGCTAAGATATCGTCAAAACACTAGCGGTGTGGCAAAACCGCAGTTGTGCTCTGATTTTTCTGCGCTTCCATGAAACTCCGTCTTCGCAGTTGGTAGGAAACGAATGAGTGATTGAATTGAAACTTTCCAGGCGGCGACTTCTGTAGTCCTGGATTTCGCGCAACTTCCCAAGTCAGGTTTCCCTCGTGATTTCGAAAGGACAGCTCTTCAAGGTAATCGAGAACTGTTTTCGCAAATATTAGCGCAACTTCGTCGCTGGAGTTGTACTTACACTTACAGAGAATCTGCATATTGCATGTGAAGTAGCGCATTTAAATATTCTGCATCACTTATTATTGCGAAGTAATTAGTGATCCGCTTGAAAATCATTTCTTTTTATTTCATCGAGATATCCGTTTAAGAGACTTTTTTGGCATAGGATTACATTACAGTATGATTCATTTTAAGGCACAGTTTCCATTTAGTCCGTTCGCAAATTACGTTGTTGATTCTATTTTTTGAATATGAATGTTATTTACTGATTTAATGCATTGAATATCTCAGTCGGAGATACTGACATTATAATCTGATAATATCTATATTTGTACAATCAGTTATTACATATTGAACAATAATCTATTAAGATTACACGACATCGGAATGACGAAATTTGATTCTCGCGAATGTTCTGTTATTTGTATATAATGTAAAAGATAAGATATTAATAAATATAAAATAAACACTTTTGTTCATCAAATGATAAATACATTATTTTCCCCTTATGAACAGTAATCATAAATATCTTTAAGAAATATATAATTTGACCGTTTTGTATAAAATGAAATTTCATATAACGAATCAATAGTTTTCAAATATTCAGTTTTAAAAGTCTGAAATCGATGGTTTAGCTTTTTTTGTTACATAAAATGTCGGTAAACATTACCAATATAATTATTAAATAAATAAAGAAGTCAACTGGTGAACTTCACGTGAATAACATTATAACAAATAGACTTGCAAAATGTCGAAAAACAGACAAACAATTACTTAAAATTTCTATACAATTTCAAGATCTTAATATTAATACCATTATTTCTTAAAAAAAAGATTATTGCTTCCATAACATGCACACATTGTATTCGATTTCAATATCTTGTACGAAGAACTGTTTTCAACAAAACACTTTATTCGTGATCTTTCTCAAGAATAATCTCAAATCTGATTTCGCAATCAACAAATTTCCGCCCGTCATCGTGGTGGGAGTACAAAACACCGTCAAATCTTTTCCTAATAAAAATGGCATTGCAGTATCAGTTAAACGGAGCATGAGTAATCCGGCGAACTACACAGCAGCATAACTCTTTTTCCAAGCCAGAAGCGTCTTTGCGTTTTATCCGACGGACTTACGGGAATCGACATTTCATTGCCGCACGTCCCTTTGTCTTCATATTTCACGGTTCTCCTCTTGTCCCCCTATTATCATATTTTTGTCCTCTTCCTCTACTTTTATTCTTTTTACCTTTTTTTTTCTTCTTTTTTTACGAGTTCGATTTTCGCGATTCACGAGGATAAAATCGTTCGTCACATTAATAATAATGAGGCTAGCGTAGCGTCTGGCGGGGACGTGCGTTCATTTTGTCTCATCGCAGGGAATGTACCACGTGTCGCGGGAGACTAGTACGTTGGATTTTTTATGCGACTCAACCGCCACCCCTGCATTATGTAAGGCCCGAAGCGACGAGCCTGCACGCCGAGAATTATATTAAGGGAAAGACGGCACATGCTACCCTTAGGGGAGCTTCGCGCCGAGAGACGCCTTCTATCGTATCTCCTATCTTTCTTGCAATCTATCTCTTTCTTCACTGTATCCTTTTCTCTCGACAAGCATCTTTTTAAAATTTGCGAGTGCCTCTTTTTTGAATATGTATGTGTGTGTTTGCTGATGCTTTGAGACTGGACGATGTTGTTTCGTCGACTTTCTTTCTTTGCAATGCTGGTAGATGAATATGCCTTGTTCAGGTTTATGCATTCATATTTCGATATTCAAGGAACGCTACGTTTGAGTAAATATAAACTAACTTGGCAAGCGAGTAGTTCTGCGGAGGCATTACGCTGCGCTGAATAACCTGATTTCGCAATCGAGATACATTTTATTGTATTTAGTTACAGAATTGCATTAAGCCCTCAGCAGCGGCCAGTTTGTGTTAAGTTACAGTTACAAATTGTCGCCTTTTCAGTTAATGTTGTTGATGTTTAAACCCTACGAGTTTTAAGCTTGTAACATGCAAAACTTTGTGTAATAACGTAGTTGTAGGCAAAGTATGAATTTCAGTTAGATAATTATATTCAAGTATAATATTGTTTTACAT
The DNA here is from genome assembly GCA_022817425.1 of Gryon sp. ZL-2020. Classification (NCBI taxonomy): domain Eukaryota; kingdom Metazoa; phylum Arthropoda; class Insecta; order Hymenoptera; family Scelionidae; genus Gryon; species Gryon sp. ZL-2020. The sequence goes on along the minus strand of JABFPJ010001308.1, from coordinate 12,579 downwards.
ATTTTAATTTCAAAAATAAAGTCGTCACAATTATGGTCAATGCATGAAATTAGGTAATAAGTAACATTCGTTCAGTGTTTGAATGACGGCAAAAATCAACTCAAGCATGGTTTTGAAAATGGTATTTTAAATTATAAAAATGTTGCATAATATTGATAATATCAGATATAAAAAACATATTAAAATGAAAACCAAAAGTATAATAAAATACGATTGGAAATATTGCATAATATTAATAATTATGTATTAAAAATCAATACGAAATACCGATTTTAAATTTGAAATGTATAGACAAATAATAAAATAAACAAAAAATAAAACTCTAACATTAAAATGAAAGATAAAATACAAGTTTATTTTGTGTTATTTATTCAAAGTGTTCTATTCACTTTCATTGAAAATGAATATAATATTTATTATACATTTATATGAAATAAATGTATGCATCATTTATAATATTGTATATAATCCTTTTTGTGTACAGATGTAATAAGTAATTCATAGTAATTCAACCAAAAAGTGTATTTAAATAATGTATTAACAAGTGTCGAACTGAAAACAGTTTATTTTTTAACAGTCAAATTAATGTAGACATAGTATTTTTGCAGCCGAAGTTTACTTGCGCATATGGATTTGTGTTAAACATTTAATCTAAAATTAAACACAGCTGTGTTTAATTTTAGATGTAGATGTTAAATTTTATATTGTATTATTATTAACTTTTGTAATTATATATTAATTAAGCACAATTTCAATGAGATCATTGACTCGCCATAAATGCAAACAGTTTAGAAATACGTTGGCATTAAAAATAATGCGCTGTTACGTTGAGTGATTCGAATTATTAATTAATAATACGGAAATTCGTATAATCATACTAAATCATAATGATAAAATAATATTGCTTGCAAACATATAATAGTCGTTTGATACACTCAAAGAAATTTTCTTGTAATATTTAATATTATGGTGGTTATATTTTACAATACTATATTGGACCATTGGGATATACTTGAAGTGTTATTAGTTTTAATCTACGTTATTGTAATTTTTGATTACACATATAAAATTTTTAAAATGTTTTAATACTTCTTATTATTGCTTTATTATTTTTATTTAATTGTGAAAATTAGTCATTTTTCATTTATTTGTGTCATTTTATAACACAAACAATTTCTATTGAATTTTAGAGTAATTAAATGTACACAATAAAGTTTTTTAGAATTTGATAGGAATTGAACCGCCGTCCTCACAATTACAAAGTCACACGCGTAGCCACTGATCCACTGAAACATAAACAGTAGCTAACGTCGTATTGGAGATATGACTCCTATTCATTCATTATGTTTTGATAAATTTTACTATACTGTTTCGTAATAATTTTACTATCATAAAATAAAAATAAATAGACATTCTAAAGAAATTCCTAAATAGTCTATATTTAACAAATTAACACGTATATCCCAGTATTACAATACTTTCTTGTAAATTTAATAAGAACATTTCTTTTAGTGTAGAAGCTGAGAAAAAGTGGATTTAGTTAGCGATGTATCATTAATAGATAATTTACAGAAACACATTAGTTTCGCAATAGTAATTATTTTTTTGTCAAAGGATAGCTGTCAGGAATCTAATAATAATAGGAACCTATGTGCACGTGCGCAATGTGCTTAATAGGTAACTCCGTACTGTTTCAGCACGTTAGTTGGATTGCTTACTGCAGAATGCTATTCAACAGTAGTGAATGATACATAATAAACGCGAAAATTCATCTCATTTGATGTCAAAACTGATTTTTTGTTGTTTTCACTTAAATATCATGTTACCACTTTTAAATATAATGAAAAATCAATTTTACTATGAATCATTTCTCGGAAACTAAATTAATAATATTACACCGGTTGATATTGGTTACTGAAAACACTTCAAATGGTTTTAGGAATATTGGTTTTAAGTTCCACTTAAAATTAATTTTAATTTCATTTAAAATGTACAAGAAATATCAAATCATGTCAAATTAATAAAAACATCAAATGATGGTTTGATGATTCGAATTTATCCATAATTAATATTTCGGTTGTTATTAACGTGTATACATAAAAATTGACTGAAATTCAAATTAATTAACTTAACTTTTATAGATTCTATTTTAACTACGTATTAAGATGAAATCTATAAAACTGTATTTCATTAATAATATATTATTGTTTTATTACGGTTGATATTATTAACGCAGTATTACATTAATGCGTATCATCTCCAAGTTATTTGTGATGAAATATCTCGTAAATTCAACACATAATATCAAGATCACAAATTATATTACTAAATCAATATTTTGGGGTCCTAAATAGTAATAGTAATATCAAAATATTTTCCGCTTACAATAATTTATGTCTTTTAATTCTTTAATACAAACAATTTCATTCTAATGTTAAAACGAACCAAAATTGAGCAAATTGTATAAAAATGTATACTTCATCTTAACATTAACTAACACAAATATAACAAATCACATCTTTAATATTTGCTCCTGAAAAATGCAAAACTTATTTGAATTTGACAATTTGTCACAAATGCAAAATCAAATATATTGCAGAGTTGCAAAAAAAACTTTTTGCAACCTTTACATCCTGCTTTCATTTTCTTTCAACCTCTTCAGTCTCTATTTAATTAAAAAATTATCCTAATGTTTGAGGCTGAAAGGAGGTTGAAATTGTAATCTCTTCAAAATATTTTGATCCTTTTTTGAACTTGTTCGTCCTTCTTTCAGACTCTTTTCAGCTTTTTTTCATTCTATTTTCATTCTTTCTTCATCCTTTCAAAAATTGGACTCGAGAATACATTTCTACAATCACAAAACGCTCGACAATATTATATTCTATATGTATTCGTGTGCTCTCGTATGTTGAATTTTCAGAATCATAACGATATACTATTCTTGACATACGATTTCACATATCCCATACAGCATGTACAAGACGTGTCATACAAGCATTAAAAGAGGGTACGCGAAGTGGCGGCACATTTCTTCTCCACGGGGTGTCCTACGAATTTTCACGTCGACAACGACGTTTAGATGCTTGCACGGCGTGTGTATAAAAACATAAAACGAGCAGTCAGAGAGTTTGCGAAAGAAATGCACGTGCGATCTTGTGGTGCGGATAAAAGGGGACGAATACGGGTGGCTTTTTTCAAGTCGACCAATGACAGTGGGTCACGTTCCATAGCGGTAAAGCCTCAGGGATATCAAACTTTTAGCCTGAAACATCGGGCGCCAGTAACTTCCACCCAACATGTCTCAACGAAAGCCAAACTGATCAGCTTCTATTGTGTTCTCCAAGAGGGTCAGAGCTTGGACTACGTATTGGCAAGTCCATTGCGGAATTGAAAACTGCGTAACTAAATTTTCGTGCTGCAGATATGTGGCCAACGCTTCAGTTATTTACATTGCTGCTGCTACGTTTTCCAATATTTGTGCGTTTGCAGGACCCGAGATCTATGGCAAGAGAAGTCGCTGAAAACGGTTTACGGAACAAGTAAATTCTTACAGTTTTATAAATTAGATCTCGACTGAGAAATTAAATTCGGAATGTCTTGAGTTTTATATTCGATTTTGTTAGTCGTTTGTTCTCTGACGCGGAAAAGCATTTCAGAAGAGAAACATACTTCGAGTCAGCATTTTAGAAAACACATGATATATCCTTATTTAGGTTTATACAAATAATACGTCCATTCATTTCTTCTTTGCTCAATTAATCCTATCAATAATTTTCAAACTCAAATGTTAACGAATTAATACAATTTGTTGCAAAAATAGAATATTGTGAATTCAGCACTTACGTGCTAAATCTTGTCACTTATTTGTGATTGTTTGACATGATAACTTGATGAACAATTTGATCCGCAGAAACATGTGCAAAGTAGCTTGTTAAGGTTAGCACTTTAAGTGCCAAATAGAAATTTTCTAGCACTTACACTTTTAACATTAACACTATAAGTGCTACAGAAATTGTCTAGCACTTAAAGTGCTAAGCTAACACTTTAAGTGCTAAATAGAAATTTTACAGCACTTACAGTGATAAGATTAACCCTTTAAGTGCTAAATCGAAATTTTCCAGCACTTAAAGTGCTTAAGTTAGCACTTTAAGTGCTACAAAAGAACTTTCCTATTTTGTGTGTGTCTAATCTCAATTTTGCCCTGAATTTAACAGTAATGAAACTCAACATATATAATATTTCAATTATGCCTAAGTTACATCTCATATAAGATGCAAGACGTGCAATATGTAATATCATAAACCTATCGCGTAGCGTTGTATAATATTGAATTACGTTTGTTAGTGAAGAATAAAATCTCAAAATTAAAGAGCAACGTCTAAATTTCATTTGTCTTTGTGACTTTTAACGTACAGTGAAAAATATGATTTAATATATGTAAAATATTCTTGTTGTGAGGTGTTTTTCTGTAAAATTGTCAGACTCGATATAAAGAAGAAGAAGTTGAATACATTTGCCGTAAAATGTCGCGCTACTGTACACATAAATATGCGGCCAGCATTGTTTTATTTTTGGGTTTTACACAACAAGAGAATTTCGTAAGTTATTTCATATTGTTAAACATGGTACACGCGAGTGCCTGTAGCAAGCTACGTGTCGTGCAGGGACGAGGAACGTGTAATCTTGCTCTTGGCGTTGTAGTCTGATCAACAACGACGTTATCTACTTCGAGCTTTACCAACGTCGCGCGCCATCGATCATATCTCGAGGCTAAATTAATTTCGTTAATGACGACGAAGGAAACAATGGAAAGCAAACTCATGTAATTTTGAGCGTAACACCTGCAAAGTCATTTCGAATCGATATGTGTGTAGACATTAAAACAACAGCAAAAAGCGACTTCCAATATTGTATTCGACGATTCGTAGCACCCAAACAATACAACCGAGACGCGCACTTAATCCTGCGCTTTTATCCGACTAAGTATTAATTTCGTTTGTCGTTGGATGTTAATAAGCAATTTTATCATTAACAGGCTTTATCAGCATTCAATTAATTCATCCTTCTCGGGATATACGTTACAGAATACTGGATTACGTTGCGCATGGATATTGATAATATTTTGCGATACTTCTTTTCACACTGTATTTCAGCGAATATTTTCCGCAACTTTGTCGATATTTTACATCGTCACATGTTTATCCACACAACCGATATATTAAGCATTTTTGTAATTAAATTTGCTTCTATCGATATTTTGTTACTAAAATTGCATTATTCCGTCTTTATAAACAATTAATATTTATTTTTCAAAGCGAATACAAATTTCAGCTGAACTTTTGTTATAAGTGACGCTGTTGATTTGATTGTTCGGTAGAATAAACGTTTTTGAAATGTAAATCACTTGACAGTATCAGACGCAATTTATCAAACATAATAAGAGTTATAAAAAACTTTCGGAAGAGAATAATTCGAACTTTTTGTTGAGAAACAACGTTCCAATCTATAGAAATGAAATGAATGAAACGAAGCAGAAGCGATAAACAGAAAACAAGTATTTCCGCTAAGTATGTACTTGAAGGAATGCTGGGGGATCTTCAATAAAATCGCGGCAGCTTGATTCTTTCTTGCCCGAGTTGCCTTCAATTTCGACAGATTCCATTGGAAACTGGCTTTCTTGCAATTACATGAGAATTACTCGTGCTATCGGTACTGCAATCGTACGGGGCACCGCGATATCCTGGAAAAGTACTCGGAACGACATCGTCGAATTTATCTGACAAAGCTATCGCCGGACGGCTTTACCATGCGGTAGATATATATTCGAGATGCAATGACCCAGATGAGATTGGAGATTTTTACCGTCGCAGCGTATGACATCAACTCGCAACGAACCGCGACGCCATTCACGTATGTTCTTTAATTGTTCTTTTTATGTCTGCAGTCATAAACTCCGACAAATTATATCGCTTCAAAGAAACATTGATGCTGTGCATGAAATTGTCATGTACTCGTTTCGCCAACCATTCTGCGGGTTCTAACATAATTCGACGTATAAATGGTCGGCTGTCAGAAACATTTTACACGCCAACTATAAGATATTAACATTGAACGTATATACAAATAGAACATCATTTTAGTATAAGCCAAATTATGATTAATATTTGGCAAAATGTTGAAGTATTATTTCAAATCATTTTTGTTAATTATATAAATAATGAGAGATTGTGCGAAATTAGATTAGTTAAAAAAAGATTTGTATTTGGTGTACTGTCTGTGCAGTTGATGCTAAAGTTAGCAGCACTCGGCAAACTATTGCATGTATGAATATATTTCACAATCAATGATAGTCATATAAGTTTGCGATGAAATTCCTGTTTATAATTATGTGATGAAGCGAAACTAAGCAAAACAACAATTTGACAAGCGCACAATTGTTATATGTATGCGTTGCTTTATTAAATATAACAAACAATTACGTCGTCGATAATTTAGCCGTAAATGGGAAAAAGCTTTAACAACGTAGCTTTTATCACGACATTAAATATTCCATTTGAATTTGTTCGCACATTTAAGATGTTTTAAATAACATTACAACTTAGTTAAGTAAAAACACTGATATCGCAATATAACAAACTCTGTTCAAGTAATGGTTTAATTCATTTAGATGCATTTTTCAATATTTCAGAACACAATACCTTACATAATAAATATAGAATAAGGATAACGATAATCAAGAATGATATCAAAACTTTTCTGAAAACAATAAATACACTGCAGTGACATAATTCATTACTAACTAATGACTAATATTTCTGAAATCAATTTATATAATTGCATTTTCATTCAATTTGTCGAGAGTAAGTTTAATGCTATTAATATTACAAGCAAAGTTTTTTTAAGTTATGCAATGCAAATAACAAAGTTTACCTTTTCTGTTTCTGTGTAGTTAAATTGCAAGTTTTGAAACAAGCGTTTCTTTTATTATTCAAATTATTTATTGAGATGATTAATTGTATTCAAGCTTTACTTATTTTATTATTCAAGTGAATGTTTTATACACTGTTTATAATTTTGAAATTTAATGTAATTTTATGTTACATATTAATTAATTAATTAATTAAATTACAACAAAGTAATAACTTATAGTTTCATGACATAACTATTATTGAAATTAAAAGTAAAATTAAAGCTACAGTGAAAATTGCGTTAAAATTAATTTCATTGAATTCTCCTATTTTTTTTCTCATTCACATTTTCACCTTTTTCTCTCGGGTTGCATTTTTCTTTTAGCCTTTATTTTACCTTGTTTCATGACGCGCCACCCCCTTTTGCTTTTCGCGTTCAAGAGTGTCTCGTTGGAATTTAATTCTGCCCTTCTCGACGCAGCCAGTATGCGGATATTTGATACCCGATATTTTCTTTTCTCGTCCTCGACGTTCCATGCTACGGGAGTTCGGATACTCCTTCGAGAACTCTTAGCCACACATGAGAGCAACGGGGTGAAAATACGTTCATCGAACCTAACTGTTCGATCAGTGAAAATTCACATTTCAAAATGGATGTTTTGAACCTCTTTTGAATGAATTATGAGCGAGAAATAGTTATTGACTTGATATTTTTCCTCGTGTATCAACCTAATGTCAAAAACGAATCTGCAGATTATATATGTATTTTGAGATTTCAAACAAGATTATATTTTGTATAAAAATACAAATGTACTTTTATGCATTAAATTTATTGTATATATTTGGAATAAAGTGCATTTCGTAATTATGCATCTTATATATACATATATATATTATATATATATATTATATATATAAGAAAATAATTGAATTTCAGACTAACATTTTGGTGGTCTATTAATATACTTCTACAACATTCTACTTAAAACGTTTCTCTTGAAATAATAGATTAAGTTAAGTACCGTGGAATTAGATGAGACCGATTTGCCTGCACTATATAGTCTTCACTTTTAGATTTGAAGAAAAAAGCTGGCTATATTTTCTCACGGCTCGTTGCATTAAGTGCTAAGAATGTTAAGAATGTTGAAAAACGAATCGAAAGATAACTCAACGTAGAAGCAGAGTTGCGGTTGCATTGGTACAAATCATTTTTGCCGAGCGAAAAAATGAAATAATCACAAAACTAAGTGGAAAAGAATAACACGCCTAAAAAAGAAGATGAATACTTTTTTTTTTCGTCCATAAAATGACAACGAAAACGCACGACTAATTAACTCGCGCGTAGATGACGCTGTTCATAATCGTTGAGCGTCATTATTTCTATCTACATTGTTTGTACGTTACGAAGTCACGAAAGTGGGTCCCCGCAAGACAAATCGTACTTCTTAAACGGGGAATGCTCTCGGCTCGCCGGAAGGAAGCCGTTTAAAGGTTTTATCTCCTTGCCAGAGCTGGCTATATTTTTCTCACAGTTGGCCGCACAGGCATTCGTGTATGTACGACGCGAACTCGAGGCAGCACTTAAGGAGCCGTGCAAGCCAAATCCTTTATGAGGGACGAAAGTTTCACGCATTACATAAATTTTCTTACGCTCGTTCTTGTCCGCCGAGATATTGTGTGCCCGACTTTTCGAGGTGTCGTTGAATATGCACTATTGGCTCGCGGGAGATTATTTTTATTATTATTCCGCCATCTTCTTTTTTCGCCGCTGCATCGTGCGGATATAAGTATAACTGTGCAGATAAATTATAAATAAGTTCAGTGCGTGGGATGTTCAGACGTGAACTAGATAGTAGAACGAATGGATCTTTCTTCTTCAATTTTTAATATTTCATGTATACAATTATTTTTGAGCAATTTTAAACAGTATTTCAATTATTTTCAGATAATTTTCAAGTATTTTACATTTCTTGGGTATGATCTCACTACTAGTTATAAGTTATAGACTGGCACAGTCCCGAGTTGGATGCAACTTCAGCTTTATACGAACATCTAACGCTCAACTTTTACTCCACTTAGATTAGAGTTCCAACTTAGGCTTATCTTCGGTTCATATCAAAAGCTTTATTTAATCAAACTAGAATGAAAAAAAAAACACTTTATGTATGATTTCATTGTTCATTTAATTTCTTATAATGTCATCATCACTTTCAATTGTCATTTCCGAACTTGATATTTACATATATATATAAGAATAAATAAAAAGTGATGTTTTTAAGACATGAATGTCTCAAAAAATTATAACTTGAAAATTATAAATCGCAGAAAGGAAAGCTAAATAGGTGTCTTAATGACAAAAAAAGAACTTTCTTAACAAAAATATTAGACATTTTTTCATCCCATTTGTCCTTAATTTTTTGTTATAAACAATATCAAAAACAATATTTAAGTTCGAGTTATTTTTTATTTTTGTGAAATATTCAGGTTTTTGATTTTGCCTTTTTCAAATAAAAATTGTAGTACTTTTATATACTACAATTTCAGGATTTTTGAGAAACATCACTTGTTTATTTTGGGTTGTCTTGACGTGGAATGTCCCGTATATATCCATGTAATTCAAACGCATAAATGTTGTCTTGTTTTGTGTTGAATCAGTTTTGCATATGCGTTTAAACAATGGAACTCAAGAAACTAACAGCAGCACTTTGAAAAGTGGTAGAAAGAATAATAAAACATTGTTTATGAGTTGATGAAAAAGTCGTGACCTTTTATACATTTTGTTGCGAATAATTTTGTATCTGGGTCCGTCTTTGTTACGAAAAGACACATTATGATTCCCTATAAAACGATTTACGATGACAAAACACCACGAGCGCTTTTAGGAGTTATCTCACGATAAAATACGTCCGGCCTACGTATGGCACTTACACTTGTAGTTGAGCCGCCAAGCACGTTTATACGGAGACATCTTGACGTTTTGCGAGTGCCGCAGAATGTATGCGCAGATACATTTCGTCGACTATTTGCCATTTCTATGACTCAATGTTAACAACGCGGAGAGGGCGTAATGTGCTTCAGCTTCTACGCCGGTCAGACTTGTTTCATATTTTATTCACTGAAATAAAACAATTTTATGCGCCAACATATTTGTGACGCGCTTAACATATATGTCAAACAGTGGGAGGATAGTTCCGTTCGACAGAGATATAATTTATGTCATAGTTCATACGCACATTATGCTTTTAACTGTAAAACAACTTTTGAAACCTTCTTTGACATATGATATAAGAGGAAAAGAAGTTCTTAGTTACATAAGAGATTGTCAGAGCTGCTAGCACAAAAAACTCAGTTTATTACTTGATTTACGTTCGCATATTAGCTTTTCAAACATTTTCATGTTTAGTAATGCTCTAAAATTTTCAGATGTCAGATAAAATGTTGGCCATTAGTATTAAACGATATTTTTACTACTCAACATTTTGCCAGCAGTGCGTTATATATTTTGCAATAAGCTATTTGCAATCTTTTATATATTGTTAAGAAGTTATATACATATGTTATCTTTTAATGTATAATATATTCATTTAGATTTATATTATATTATAATATGTCTATATAAATAAATAATGTTATATGCATAAATAAAATTACTGTCTTTCGCTAAATAACACCATTTGAGCATTGCTTTTAAGCAATGACATTAATTTGCTTTGATGTAACTTTGCACGCATCACAATAAGCACCTGTCTGTATGCTTACTGTAATGCATGCAAGAAATATATTTTGCATCTAATGTACGAAGGTAGATACATTAATACAGTGTATTTTGTTAAAAAATGCTACAAGTAAACGAGCCATATGTAAATAAGCTTATAAATTTCCTTGTTATTAATAGTTTTAACTTCACGACATCAGCAAAATACTATCATTCGTTGAATATATATTACATAAACCTGTATGAAATACTGAATGTTAAATTAATAAATAAGATTTATTACGTTCATTTTAATTAGTTCGTTCAACACTTTTTAACTACATGAATGAAATTATGAGTTGGCAAAATTATTTTCATTTTCTGTCCTTAATTAAAGTTATAGTAAAGATTATTGTACTTACCTCGAATTACTCAATTTAATGTTATTTAAAAATAATTCATTTATATAAGTGAATTATATAAGCAAAAATTGTGAATAATAGAACCATAAATCATTATTTTGGACAATTATTTTTTTTTAATATATAAACGAAATCATGCAAATACATTTTGTATTTAAACATGATATGCTTTTAGATTTATTTGAGTTGATGTAACTTTAAGTAAGTTTAGTAATAGTAATTTTACATTTGAATCATATTCCAGTAAAAAGTAATAAGATTAAACGTATAAAAAGGAAGATGGCAGTTATTAAGATTTAGAATAAAAATATGCAAATTACAAGTATATTTAAAATTTTATTTCGTAATATAAATTAAATTCCAAATGTACATTGAGAAATGCAACACATATATATTACATTGTCAGCTTATGTATTTAATTTCGATGTAAATAACGATGTAAATGTACAATGTAAATGTGATAATTAACAGTGTAAATTACAATTTCAATCATAAATATGATTTCTTAATTCCGAGTTACTATTTTGCGATAACAATCGAAAGTAATCGAAATCACAGTGCCGATTTACATTGTAAATTGTAAATGTAAATTACATCGTCAGTGCGGTTTTCCATGTAAATTTGACTCGAATGCGGCTTACACAGTGTAAACGCCAATGTAAATTACAGACTGAATTTGCAATGTAAATTCCACATTTACACACGAGTCGAACGCACGAAAGCAAATGTGACTTTTACTTCGTTTATCTTTCTTATATCAATTAGTCATTTCGTGTAAAAATCTTCTTTTTTTTCGCAAAAGCTTACACCGCGAGGAAGCGCTATTTCATGTTTTTTTCATTTTTGCATTAAGCAAGTTACATTGCGCGTACCTTCGACTCTTTTATCTTGATTTCATTTTTTTTTGTCTTTCTTTTTTCTGTATTCGTTTATTATTATTCTCTTCCTTGTTTAACGACGAGTTCAAAATATTTCTTTACACACTGATCACAATCGTACTATCTTAATGGCGAAAAAAGTGACGTAAGCGATGGGTCGGTGCCTCTCCTTCAATTCGGCTAATTTTAGTTCAACATCGTCTCAATACGAGGATAAACGCACCAATTTTCTTCTTAGCTTTTTCATTTTAAACTATTCGTTATACATATACAAACAAATCATATTTAGCGCCATCCAATCGCTTACTATATACACACGAATACTCTTGCGCTTACATGCGCCTTTTAGACACCAATTATTTCAGACATTATACGGACGGTACACCTTTTTAACATTTCTCTGGTTTCTCAATTAATTTACTTACGATTTGCTCGTATCTGCGAGACAGTTAACACAACGATGACACTGTCTCGTCATTTTTTCTCTTGAAGACTACTAATTTTTGTTTCTTTTTTTTAAATAATTTTAATTCTTTTTGTTTATTGTTTTTTTTTCTTATTTCTCACAATTTTTTTTTTTTTTCGTTAACGTGTCATATTTACATGTTACGCAACCGACCCAATCGACTCCGCAAATAAATAGACAGAAACAACGGAAAGCGCAAAAAAAGCGTCGG
>JABFPJ010001307.1:0-26919 GCA_022817425.1 Gryon sp. ZL-2020 | reverse complement strand
ATAAAATATATATATATATATATTTTTTTTTTTTTTGAGAATCTCGGTCGTTACGTGAACCGTCAAACATTGACCTTGATTCGTCAAATGTCCATATCTGCGATCTCGCCAAGTACCGTTCGATCGACGTCCCGTTACGTGTTTGGGGGCCCACCGAATTGAGCGGTCCCCAAAAAATGTGTACGGGCGCGGACAAGCACGTATGTAGTTATGTACGAGTATGTACTACACACACATACAACCAATAAGTACGCAACCTGCGCGTAAGCGTACTTGCGCGTACACAACGAGCCTGTTTTCAAACGGTACGGAGAAAGTGCTGGCCTGTACATTTACTGACCTACATTACCCTTAAGTCCCCCTTTAAGGCCGCCCCTCCTCGTCCCGCGCTGTCCCAATATTTTCTCTCCACCACCGTTGCTTTCTCCGGTTCATGTTTTTGCTCATTTTTAAACGGTAGTCGACTTATCTTGAGTCATAAATGAAATTCTTCTAATTGACTTTGAGCATTAAATCACTAAGGAAAAACCAGTTAAGTCCAAAATGAGCAAAAAAAAAACGATGATGAAGACAAGATTTTATGATTAAATCAAAGTAGCAATTAGTTTGAGTTAATTTTGCAGATTTTATTATGCATTAAAAATGTAATACATTTTATAATGCAGTATAGGAAAATTTGATGTTTTTTAAAAAGGCTAAAGTTATCAAAATTACTATGATTTATGGTAATTATTCCTAATAAATTTGTATCAGTGTAGTTATTGTAATGACTTTTTGGGTTAAATTAGTCTTTTAAATGCTTTTAAATAAAAATTTTATCAAAAACTACCGCTATTCTTCGTAGTAGTCTGACTTACCCGATGACATGTCACGAAATTATATCATACGTTATACGATTTTAACTCATCATGAACCGGTTACGTATAAGTTACACATCTCTCGAAATTCGGTGGTGAATCGTAACACCGTTGTAATATCTTGTATTTATTATGATCTCGGCACTTGTTCTCTTTTACTTTTGTAAAAAAACTTCATCTGCTATAATCAACTGTTAGAACTGTTTATCTTTAAATTTGTATCAAAATTCAGTGTTTAATAAATGTTGTATATTTCTAGAAATAACAGAAATATTTATTATAATATTAATTATTTTTATCATTTATATTTGCTTTATCATATTAATTAAATGAAGATCCAGAAAAGAAATTGGCTTTGAATATGTAAAAATGAATGTTTAAACTAAGAAATAAATTAATATAAAGTTAATAAAATGTCGAATTATTATTAATATTTTATACAAACCATATTTATGATTTTTAACGTTTAAAAATAATCTGTTAATAAGTTTTGCCAATTAAGTTATATTACATTATAATTCCTATTTTGTATAAAAATATAATAAAATCTTCAACTTGACTTCTATTTTAAATCTATTCGCCATTAATATAACATTATTCATCAAATAATATAAAGTACTGTTTTTCATATCAGCCAATAAAAAGAAAACAATCATTTAGAAATATAATTGATATTTGTCAGTTGAATATTATTTTACAGTCATTGATTATCGGCTATTATTTCAATAAAAGTTTATACAATTATTTCAATGAATTAGCAACATTCAATTATAAAATTAACAACTTTATTAATAAATGTACAAATTTTACAATAATAAAAATCACACTTTTTTTCTTCTTCTTCTTCATTTAACAATATTTATACAATTATTTTTTTTCATATATTTTAATATAAGTTATTATCATACAGAATATTTAATTTTCATTCATCTTATAATGTAGTAATCGTTCGAAGCAACTGTCATAAGTGGACAAACATGGAGGCACAGATTCTAGTTGGCTCAAAAGTGCGACAGCGTGGGGGATGTTCTTTTGTTGCATTAACTTTCGGATTAGAATTTCAATGTTTTCTTGAATTTCCGCAATTGTTCGATTTAGAAATACTGTTTCCAGTATTTTGTGATACATGTGATGATTGGGACTAAAATGCGACGTTAAGTTTTGGAAAAATAATTCTTCTAAAATCACTGATGACAATTTTCCATCCTAATAAAATGTATAATAACATTAATCATTTAATTCTAAAATAACTTTAAATTATATTTTTTAAGTAAACAAAATCAATTTTACCTCTTTTCTTTCTTTAATAACTTCGACAACTTCTGAATGAAAAGATTCATCGGATTTTAATTTTAAGAAAAGTATTTCATCTGTTGAAAAATCAGCTTCTTTTTGTGCGAGAAATTCTATCAAAGCCTAAAAATGTACAAAATTGATAAGTAATTTCAGTAAAATAAAAATAAAATAAGTGCAATTTATAATTTTGATATAACCAATAGTTAAATATATATATTATATAAAAGCAAACCTCTTTTGGAATGATTTGATCCTTCAACAAATCTTGAAATTCTTCTAAAACGTCATCTTCACAACTATTTCCAGTCTTATTCATAATTTCTTTTACTTTAATTATCATTTTCAGTGCAGGATGTGTATCAGCGGTTAAATATTGTTCATCAAAAAACAATGGCCACGATTGAAATACAGTTTTCAATTTATTATAATCTGATTTTTCCTTGATTTGCAAATATTGTTCTTGAAACAAACTGTAACGTTTTTCCTCAGACAGGTCGAGAGAAGTCGAATCTTCAATAATTGATTCTTTCTCGGGTTCACAAATAATCAAAATTTCATCACTAGCATCGACTTCTTTGACTTCTTTTGGTTCTTCAGCATCAAAATCGTCCCATTCTGCGTCACTCCATTGATCATTCCACCCATCGTTTTCATCTTCAACTAATTTTTCATCTTTCTTTATAACATTTATTTCTTCTTTTACAATGTCTGTGCTTTTGGTCACTTTTTCCTGTTCCATTTCTTCTTTTTCCAGCTTTTCAAGAACCGCTAATCGATTTTTCATTAACAAAACAAGTTCGTTTTTGGAATCCATACTTTCGATCATTTTAGCAACGCATGATATTAAATCCATTGGGTTACATAAAAGTACATCATCGAATTCAGGATTAAATTGTTTGTACAATTTTAAAGCGCAATAATAAGCTGTTAGTTGTATAATAAAATCAGTTTGAGGCAAATTTTCGAACATTTGTATTAAGTTTGTTATGTATTCGTTTTTTATATTCAATAAATAACCAATTGATAGAAGACAGTCTTCGGTCATAGTGTGTTTTGCGCATTCAATTAGTACTGCAACAAGTAAAAATAACTTACATTAGTTTCATTTAAATATAACATTATTTATAATTGCAAAGATTTTATGATCAAATGAAAATGATTATTACATTGATTGATATCATTAATTTCCTCGCCACTACAACTCGATTCTTTCAACATTTGTACTCGCAAAAGTGTCTGGCACAATTTTAATTCATCATCACGATTATCTTTCACGGAAAATCTGTTATACTTGGTATCGAGATTGCTAATTCGTTTGTTCTTATGCAATGATTCATAAAAGCATGAAAAACTTTGAACACTGTCATTATTGCTGCGATCGATATCAGAATCATCATCTTGAACTAGGCTTTCGTTTCTTTTTAACAAATGTTTCAAATTTCCTCCCCAAAAGTCATGATTTTTCACAATATCAAACATCGACTTTGTTACCATTATTGTCGAATCTTTCACTAACTTTGACGAACTTTCGATTATCTTTGGAAGAAATTCTTTATTTTCAACGTTTGGCTGAAAAATGATATTTTTTTTAATTATCATATTTTAAGAAATAAAAATAAATTAAATGAAAAACTGAATGATAATAATTTTTACCGTAGATTGGGCATCGGTAAATTCATCTTCGCATTCAAAATTCGCCTGTTTCATGTCTATCCAACCTTGTAAGTCATTATCGAGTATTCCAATTTCCAGGATGTTTATGTATTTAATAGTTTCTTCGAGTATTTCATCGGGTCCGATATTAACGACGAACCAAAGACAATCTCGACGAAGTGCTAAGTCATTGTATTTGTCACAATGACCCAAATCTAATGCAATTTTCCAAGCTGGCTGATGACTTAGTTCTATTAGTCGTTTTATAACTGTACTACAATAATAATAATCTTCCGCCTATAAATTGTGAAAAGTTGCACCGTTAAAAAAATGTTAAATTTTGTTAACGATATTTTATTATAAAAAAAAAATGTTCGAATTGCAATTACTAAAATAATATTTTTAAAAATCACCTTAAATGCTCTTCTCGCAACGAGATCTAGAACTTTGCCTTCTCGATTTCGAGGATTATTATCAACATGTAAATACTTTGCCACATTCAATAATTTATGCTGGTACTTGTAAGAATCGCTGCGACTATTCAGACAGTCTTCAATTAATTTCAATTTATCTTGCATCAGTTTCACTTGCAAAGGAAGTATATTTAAATGAAAATCGTACAATAATTGCAAAGAATTGATCAAATCGAACTCTAGTTTGATCTTTTTGTGATCAGTTTCTATTAAATATAAACATGTTCTGTAAAAAAAAGTATTATAAATTAATTATAAATATATTTTATGAAATTATAATAACTGAATACTTATTTATAACAAACGTTAATGGATCAATTCAAATATTTACTTTGCTAAGTCCATATTAGGATCAACAAGACTTTTTGCATTATTGAAATACTCATGACTCGCAGACAAAACTAAGTTCACACTTGTCTCAAAAGGAACTTTAAATATCGCCGATACATCGTCATTTTTAGTTGTCAACATTAAGGGTTTACTATTTTGTATTGTACTTTTAACTCCAGATTTGAGTCTTGCATCGACATAAATTTCTAAACAAGAATCGACATCCAAACAATCGAAAACTAATTGTTGCATATCTAACAAATCACTCAGTAGTTGGGACCAAGTTTTTTCATTCGCCGGTGGAATTCTGTAAATTTAGTTCAAAATATAAAACAATATCGAAAATATTTAAAAAATATTTTGCCACAAAATCAAATTATAAAATAAAACTTACAACTTTTTTATAGTATCGCAAACTTTAATACAAAGTGAAACGACATGATCGCGATTTTGTTTGTTATCTCGCAAAAAATTCAACGCAACTTTAATATCATATTTGCTCAAAATTTCGAGACAATTTAGTTCCTTTCCTAATATTTCAAGAGTTTCGGGAAGCACAGATGTTCGTCTTTCGTCATTATTATAATCCTCCATAATAATTTCATAGATACTTTTTGCTTGAGATAACATGTTGCAATTATCACAATCGTATAAACAATCCAACACTAGTTGTACGTAATCGTCGACAATATCATAAATTTCAGGATTTCTCGTATTTATTATAAATCTTGTTAATTCCAGAATATAAAAGGAATTGTTTTTGCTAATCGAAACGAAGTAATCGTGGATTAATTTATTTACAGTTTTTGGATCCTACAAATATAAGAAATTATTGTTTTTATTTTTATTTCAATAAAAAACCTTATGATATATGATACAATGGTAAAAAATTACCATATAAATTTGTTTTTTCTTTGCAAACGGGATCAAAGTGTTATTCACATGAGTGATGAAATTTGCCTCGTTGACTCGACTCATAAGCAATTTGACTTTGTCTAAATCAGTCAATTTATCCAATTCATCGAGTGTTTGGTTCTCCAGTCTCACTTTATAGACAAGATCGTCTAAAGTTTCGAGTTCGATTAAGAGTTTTTCCAGACCAATAATGTTGTGTGATTTTCCGATATAAATTAATGACAATGCACTATCAACTAATCCACTTAATCGCTCGATTTCGTAGCATCGCTTTTTATACCAATCACATAAAATTTCTTGAGTTAAAGTGATATTTCTAAAATTAAAAAAAAATGTATATATTTAACTTACATTTAATTACAAATATTAAAGTAACAGTATCGACATTTAAATTTAAAGAATTATACCTATAAATACTAAACCACGGATCATCTTCATAAATAAACGCTGACATTTCCTCGTTATCGTAATCGTCAATTTGAATAGTCTGGAATTCGGGCCTTTCAGACCAATCTTTTTGTCTTAATTCCTCTTGATCGAGTAAGTAAAGTTGATTATCATCATCACATTTGGGCAACAGCTTTTTGTAATTCTCCGGATCTAATGTTTCCGGAAAGAAAGAAATTATGGGCAACCAATGAGGAATCAGAACATTTTCGAAATATCGAAACATTACTATTACTCCTCTGCAATTGCCATCCTTTGCAAATCTAAACAATAAAATAAGTTGAATAAATTAAATTAGCTCAATCGATTGAACTATTTTAACTAAATGAACTATTTTAACGAACCTGACAGCATTCTCAATCGGTGACTTTTGCCGAAATTCCTGATAAAACGTTTTATCATAATTTGAAGATCCATCTAAAAGTATTTCATAAGTCTTCAACATATCCATATGTCTCAATAATTTTTTTCTATATCTAATAATTTCCTTCTGAGCATCATTCAATCTCCTTACATCAATCTTCTGTATCACTTGATTAATCTGTTGTGCCTGAAAAGTGATAATTCCTTTAAATATTATAACATTTACTAAAGTGTTCAAAGAAATTTACTAATAACCTGTCGTAACGTTACATTAACTTCGTCATCTTTGTCACGATCATCATTTTCGAGGGAAATTAAATCATCGTCATTTTGATCGCCATGTGATATCATAATTTGTAAACTACTTTGGCGCAAACCAAAGTTCAATAATTCTCGAGCAGTCAATAAACTGTCCGGCACACGCGAAACGCACTCGTTAAGCACCCAATTTCTTTTTGTAACTTTGCTTAAATGCTCCTCAATTGCACTCAACGAAAATGCCGATTTTCGCCATTGTGTCTGGTAAACCAGATCTTTGTCTAGGTGATAAGTGTTTGCTAAATTTAATGCTTCTTCGTATTCCTAAAAATAACAAAATAATGATATAAATATATAAAATCATAAATTATGATTTAATTGTTTAAAATTAATTTGCTTAATTTACTTCGATTTCGATTTTGCGAGAATACAATTCTTCGGGAGTAGTGCTCTTTAGACCAAGTATTCTGTAAGTTCGATGAAAAATTTTGGACTTTCTTCGCTTTGGCTGGAACTTTTCAATATCCGTCATGGAATACAAAATACTTTGGATTAATGTTGTTAGGTAGTTGAAAATAGTCGTTGGTTCGGAATCGGCTGTTTCTTTATCACTTTCGGAAGCACTTTCTGCAAAAAAATATGTTTAATTTTGTTTTGTGATAGTTTAAAAAAATATACATTTCAAATATTGAAATAAATTAATTCTAACCATCATCATCAACACTATTCCTTTTTGTACTCATAACATTAATTTCGCAGTCCAAACATAACACGCCACGTATTGCACTTGATTCTATCATTTGCAAAGGACCAAAAAGAAATTCCGGACTAGATCCAAGCAAGTTGTGCAAATTTTTTATCGAACATATGGAAATAGCACCTGAATATCGAGCAATCGCAAGAGCCTGAAAAATGTGTTTCAAATTATACATTTTATGAAACAAATCAAAAATGTTAATAGTATATTGTACAACTAGTAGGAAAAGTTGGCGATTCCACGAGAATGTGATCGACAATTTTTTGCACAAATTATACATATACCTTTTTTCATTTTTCTTTTAATATTTTATTTGATTGATTTTAGATAAATTTCATCCAAAAAAATTGTTCAGATTTTTAATTCTTACTTGATTTGACCACCATTCAATATCAAGAGGATGAAATTCCGAAATTCCATGGGGATATTTTCGCGCTTTCGATGAATTAATCGGATTAACAATATTATATCCAGGTTGATCCATTAACTTCCACTGATTTTGCAGTTTCAAAGTGGGAACATTCCACAATGAAACAGTGCCATCCATGTGTAAGCAAGCCAAAAGTTCGCTATTCGGATTTAGGCTCATTTTGAATATTATCGTCTGGGCTTTTGACTTCATAAATGGAAAATATAAATTCCAGATGGAAAATGACAATTTATTGGAAGTTTCCTCATCTGATGTAGTACAAACTTTATAATAAGGATAGTCATTTAATGGTCTCCAAACTGATAATCCTGCTTGGGAAGAACTTGTCTGCAAAATTTAAATTAATTAATTGCATTAATAAAAACAAATAAAATCAAAAATTTTCACCAAGATTACTACTTACATTGTAAGATTGATAAATAATATTTCCAGCGACAAAAAACAGATTTCGTTTTCCACAGTAAACAACTCCGTTAATTCCATTCTTATAAAAATTGATGAAACTGAAACTATGATTATTTTCATAGCCATTCGTGGATATGAAACAGGAATTCAAGACACCGCCATAAGTTACATAAATAAATTCATATTCCCACTTATTGTCTTTTTTATTAGGCTGTTTGAATATCATCGAAACAACGGCATCATCGGCTTCCAAAATATTCGCATCACCGGACGTTGTGCTTGAGTTAATGGTGCAAATGTTATTTCCAAGACTGTTGTATAACAAAATATTGCCGTTGCTTAAACTCAAAGCCAAAATTGTTCCATCTGGACTCCAGGCGAGTTTTCGCCATTGTGGAAAAGCATCTTTAGGAACTGAAATTATTACAATTAAATTATATTGTTTTAATTTTAATAAAAAACATTACAATTTTATTTATTTTCTTTATTTTATTTACTTGTATTTAGTTAATTTATCTGTATTTACTTAAGAAATAATTTATACCTGACGTTTTGGCAACAACTGAAGAATATTCATCTTTAAGCCGACGAATTTCGATGATATTTTCCTGCAGAATTGCTAATATCTTGCCATTATCACCAACGGCAAATTTCCAAGGCAAAGTTAAACTAATATATTGAGCTAAACTTTCTGGCAATGAGCATCTTTTGTTTAAATATCGCAATGCGTTTTTGATGGTGCCAGTTGTGGGAAGAATAACTGTGTCATTTTTACATTTCTGAAAACATTAAAATAATGACTTTTTTAACTTAATTTTCAAATTATAACAAAATAGAATCATTTTTAACACATTTATTGACTGTCGACAAAATTATTAATAAACAATTATTAACTTTTAAATTTAATTTGATTAATAATAATTGATAATAATAGAAAAAGATAATTAATTTAACAATGAAAATATATACTTTTAAATTGATAAATATTTACATAATTTTAATTAGTAATAATTTATATTAATTTAATTAATAATAAAAATTCGTGATCAAGTCATGTCACAACGATTGACATATACATCACAGATTGTCAAAATCAACAATGATTCCAATCCAACTACTCACTATCAATTCCGGTTCCTGTTTGCGTATCAAATATTCCAACAATTCATATAATATTGATTCCTCCGTGATATTGTTTTGATCCTCTTCCATTTTTTAATACTTACGCACCAAATGAATTTCAACAATTAAGAAGCAATCATCCGTTCAATTGTCATTATAATCGCGTGTCACAATCCAGTGCGAGACACACGAGGTTAGGGATTTCTTATCATAATTGTTGGCAACAATTTAGTATTCTTGAAAGTCCCCAAAATTTCCCCTAAATTTTGTTTCAGTTTATTTTCATTAATTTTTTGTTGTTTACTTGTTTAGTTAATTTTTCATAGTATTTTTAATTGAACGTATATTTTGTTTAATTCAATATAAAAGGCTTTTAATCTTATTATTATTTTTAGTTTAAATTTTTATAAACGTTTTCAATTGATTTTTACAATAAAAGTTCATTTTTTATATTGCTAATTAATTTAAATCAAATCACGATACAGTATTTTCCCGCGCTTTTCAGATACATTTGATGTAGAAGATTAAAACATTTTATTATAAACAATTTAATTTATACAATGTTTGAATATTATTTAAGGTCAGATAAATCCATATCGTTTTATTTATTTAATTTCTTTTTCGAACATGAACATATTTATTTCCATAAAAAAACTGTTACCAATTTCAATCTAGTGCCTCGAAACATTCCCCAGACATTGATAGTCTGGTCTGGGAAAAAAAGGATGTGAACAGCTGATCAAAGAAGAAGAAGAACTTGGTTTAAAGTTCGGTTAATTGTTAAAAAACCGTTAGCAAATTTCTTTTTGTTGTAGTATTATTGTACATAAATGCACTTGTTTTGCTTTCTTTTGTACGCGACGAATTAACGGTGGAACCAGTTTGGATTAAAAGTTGTCGGAATACACGTAACTTGCTCACTTGTGTTTACTATAACAGATGTTTGTTGTGAGAAATGTCAGAAATTGACGTCAAATCTCTATTCGACGAGAGCAGGTACTTATTGTTATGATATGATATATTATTATTAATATGAGTTCTTTAATATTTTCAAGATCTATAAATAACTTTCACTATTTTTGTCGATTATTTTGAAATGATGTTTTCTTGAATGAAAAAAATGGTGTCATAATTTGAGCTGGTCAGAATTATTATAAAGTAATGATTTTAATGACTCGGTATAAATGTTCATTGTTTGTGCTGTTTTTTGAAATATCATCCATGCTTTGAATCACTTTATATGAAGAGTTTCAAGTAATTATAGTTGAGTTGATCATTTGAGGGTTAATTATTTCAAAAGAGTTGATGAAGATAATGTTAGACTATATTTTGGTATTTTTTGCGTTATAAATATATGTTGATAAAGTTATATTATATAAACAGATTTTTAAATAAAAAATATAAATAATTAAAGTTTATAAACTAAAGTATAAGTCAATTTTATAAATTATTCAGAATTTTAATCTTATATTTTATTTAAAAGATGATTTAAATATTTAGTTTATATTAATTTTGAATATTTTAAATAGAATTCGAAAATTACATTACATTTAAATATAACTAAATATATTTTTTATTATTTTTATTTATAATTATCACTTATTTATAAATATAAATGTTTTTCAATTGAAAATTAATGTTCAAAAATAATCTTAGTTTTTTCATCCCATAAAAAATATGAAAATAAAAATAATCAACATTAAGTAATAAATTTAAAAAATATAAATATACTTCATCATAAAAATGTATAAAAAATAAATTAATTTAAACAAATTTTAGATTTCCTGGCGGATGGAAGCTCTTAACTCTTCTGCTCTATTCCCCAATCGGTCTTGTTCTCCTTCTAATTCGAGTTCTGATCAGTTTGGAACTTTGGCTGACAGCATGTCTTCTGCCAGACTGCGAAATTCTACGTCTATTTCTCAACTATGGATTCAGTTTAGTATTCGGAATCATCGTCACCGTCGAGAACAAAGACATCGAATCCGAAGCCAAAGAGCCACATATCATAATTGCCAATAAAGTTTCGGCACTGGACCAATTTGCGATACACCGTGTAAGCAACTCACTCAGTCCAATTGTTTGGAATGTTCCAAGTGCACTGAGTAATGCTTTGGGTTTACATCCTATGGATACCAGCGGAAAGGAAGTTTTTATTGGGAATATTCAGTCGTTTCTTACGACGTCCAAGTGTAATGTTACATTGCAACCGGAATATGCAGCTACGAATAGTCGAGTCGGGTTGTTGAAATTCAACAGTTGGCCGTTTATGATTAAACCAGAAGTTTATCCAGTGGTAATTAAAGCTCGAAGACCGGAATTTGTGGATGTTGGTTTGACTTCATTAACTTCCACTTGGTGGGCTGATGTTCTTTGGTTTATGTTCGTGCCATATACTATTTTCACTTTACGGTAAGTTTTACCTTCAGAAACAGTAATTTTGTCTATTGTTCGAGATAAAGTTGATTTTTCTGTCTTTGAGTGAATATCTATTTTTCTTCTTTTGGGTAAAAAAGACTATTTTTCTTCCTTTGTATAAAACAATGTATTTTTCTTCCTTTGAACAGAAAAGTCCATTTTTCTGCCTTACTTTTTCATTTGTTTTAAATTTTGCGATTGAATAATTTTTGGATTTTATATTTTAGATATCTTCCGGTAAAAAGAAATACAGATTACGAAACGTTAACGAGAGAAGTCGAGGCGGATATTGCAAAGGCTCTTAATTTAAAGACGACAAATTATACGGTGGTTGATAAGAGGGAATACGAAAAGCGCTATCTTGCGGAGAAAATGCGTAGTCGAAATGTCGCGCAGCAGAGAAATAGCTCGATGGGTAGCGCGAATTTCGAAGTCCAGTGGATGGCCACTCAGGTCAGCGAAGTTTTGCCGATGGTGCCTAGAAATGTTATTATCAGAGATCTTCGTAAGTATTTATACACGTTAAATAAAATAATAAAATTGCGTTATTCCTTAAATTTTAATAGCATTTTAAAAAATCGTCTATATTTTCCAACATTTGTATTTAAAAAAGGAAAAATTAATTATTTTGTTGTATTATTATTACAGTACAAACGCGAAATGTTGATATGACAATAGCCAACATTCTGGATGGTGCTGTCGCTTATACTCCAGAACCAATACCGACAAGATCATCAGAAGTATCTATGACAAAACGACGTCAAGTTTTGTCGTCAAGCACCAGTAAAAACACACCGGGAAGTTTAACTTTTCAGCAGCGAAAAGCAATGATGATCGCTGAAGCGAGAGAAAAATATATTGCAAAACATGGTCTGGAAAATTGTTGACACTTAAAACAAACAGAACAAAAACCTTACGTTGTTCTAATGTGAAGATAATAGGAAGGT
Organism: Gryon sp. ZL-2020; assembly: GCA_022817425.1. NCBI lineage: Eukaryota > Metazoa > Arthropoda > Insecta > Hymenoptera > Scelionidae > Gryon > Gryon sp. ZL-2020. Next base: position 14,248 of record JABFPJ010001307.1, on the reverse strand, counting down.
AATATGGAAAAAAGATTTAAAAAAGGTTTCGAATAGAAAACGGTCATACATCGAGTTGTATTGTACGTGTATTTACTGCATCTGAATACAAAGTCTCTTTGAATCATCAGAATTACATTTATTAGAAAATCGTTACATCAATTTTAATCTTAAAATGTATCTATGAAATAACAGCTGGAAGACTGTTTTTGGAAGACTTAATACACGATTCGCCACGTGTTTGTAATATATTAAACAAATCGGTTGCACTTAGAGATAAAGATAGGCAGAATTCAAAGTAACATTGGTTAAAAGACAAAAAGAAACACTTTCTTGACTATTTTAATTATAACAAAGGATCATTTTAACTTCGACTTTTTCTCAATTTTCAAAAATGAAAATCATCATTATTTTCAAACAAAAAATTATGAAGTTATGATCCTTGAATTTTCTCTGAAAAATCAGACGAAGATAAATTATTTTGCCTTTTCACCAATGTAAAATAGTAATTAAAAAAACAGTTCGTTGTTCTCTGTGATAATAATTTGTTCTTTTGGTTTTTCTTTTCAAGTACACATGATTAAAAAAAAGGTTGATTGGAATTAAAGTGTGTAAATATTTTTTACTATCTTTTGTCGAAATACAGTAAGATCAATTGTATGATCATTAGAACTAAGTTCGCTGTACAAATTTTATTGTATATACAGAATTTTAAAAATATAATTGATCAACAATTGTGTATATATTTAATGATTCAATAAGCATGGAATTATATGTTTTATCTTGTAAGTTTAAAACAAATGTTTTTTCATATATGCAACATTTTAACTAGAAATATTCATTTTGTTAATAATATTTTTTGTTCTTACTTATATTTTAAAAACTGATTTAATATAGAGATTTGATAAAGTACAGATGATTACTCATCGGCGTAACATCTCGTCAATAATACAATAAACACATAATTTTAATATAACGTTCAAAAATTAAGATGTTTAAGATAATTAGCACTGTACATTCATAGCAACAAAAAAGGTGTGTGTACTTACCTATGAATATCGATAAGTGTAACCTAAAAGATAAAAATTACATAAAGATTTCTAGGTCTGAAACTTTTAGTTCCAAAAAAAAATGAAAAATTTGATATTTCTTACACATTTGTATCGAAATATCAGTCGCAATTTATTAATTCAATAAATTTTTGCAACAAACAATGACAAATAAGACGAACTAAAAGTTTCAAGCGCGCATTCAGAGTTGTGCTAATTATTTTTCTTAATCTCCGTCAGTCGCACAACTTGCATTGGTTTTAAATTAGTAGAATTTCAGTAAACAAAAATGAAATAAAAAAAAATCATTCAAATTGATATTTAGTCAATTTGAATACTCAAATAAGTGTGTATATAACGCTCGAACAATCTTGTAATTTTTATTGCGTATTGAGAAAACATTCAATTGATGCAATTCAGACTTATTTTGTAAAAAAGGAAGGAAAACGAGATTTGCTGTAAAGTTTACGATATAAATTAACTTAGCAACACAGAAGAAACAATTTCTTTTTCTAGACATAGTTTAGCTCGCGATTTGCTAAATTATAACGATTATATGTTACTTATAATAAAATGCAAAATTACTTTGAATTCAAACCTTACGCTTATTAACATCTACTTTTCTTTGATTATGATCTTCAGAATTATTGTCCAGTTTGATATTATATTTTTTTGTTCCTCTGTTTATGTTCATATTTATTGTTTTACGTTACCAATGCACATATACTTGATATCAACAAATTCGTCAATTCCATGAGACGATCCTTCGCGTCCAATTCCAGACTCTTTTACTCCACCAAAGGCTGCTTCTGTGCAAGAAATTATACCCTCATTAACTCCAACCATTCCGACTTCTAGATTTCTCGCTACTCGGAAAATCTGTGATATGTCCTGCGAATAAAAGTATCCCGCCAAACCAACTCGCACTTCGTTCGCTTTTTCCAAAACTTCGTTCTCACTTTGGAATCTAAAAACAGTTTATTCAGTCATCAAAAAAGTTCATTTTAATAATACAATAATTATTATAATTATTTTAATTTGTAATTTGATAATATTTTACCGATGAATCACAGCAACTGGTCCAAAAATTTCCTTATCATAAATTTGCATGTCTTTTGTAACTTCTGTTAACAAAGTTGGTTCATAAAACAGTGGACCAAGTTCGGATACAACTTTGCCACCACAATGCAATTTTGCTCCTTTTTTCACCGCATCTTCCACAAAATTTTTGACTATTTGCAGTTGGCTTTGTTTGATTAATGGTCCATTCGTAACTCCTTGTTTGCAACCATCGCCAAGAATGATTTCATTCTGCATTCGTAAAAGAAATTTGGAGACAAATTCGTCGAAGACTTTGTCTTGAACGAAGAACCTACAAAGAATGATTTATTTAAACAGTTATACTTTCATTTTTCTAATGTCTTTAAAGTGAAAAGTTTATTTTTGATTTTTTGTTTAATTTAATTAAATTATGAAAAATGATAATAAGAAACCTATTAGAAGAAACACAAGTCTGTCCAGTATTTCTAAATTTGCTAGCCATCGCACCAGCAACAGCCAAATCCACATTTGCACTTTCAAAAACAATGAACGGCGCATTTCCTCCCAACTCCAGAGCCAACTTCTTCATCGTCGGGGCACATTGCGCATACAAAAGTTTTCCCACAGTCGTTGAACCAGTAAACGACAAAACTCGAACGGTCGGATTTGCGCATAATTCTTTGCCAACTTCTACGGAATTCTGAACCCCCGTAGTTATTACATTAAAAACTCCCGCTGGAAATCCAGCTTTTTCAGCATATTCGGCCATCGCCAAAGCAGTTAATGGTGTGTCTTCCGAGGGTTTAACGACACAAGTACAACCCACAGCCAAAGCAGCGCCAGCTTTTCTGGTGATCATCGCGTGGGGGAAATTCCACGGGGTGATCAAAGCAGCAACACCGGCCGGTTGTTTCAGCAAAAACATCTCGCGATTTCGAACTGGCGCTGCAATTACTTCGCCATTTACTCGACGAGCTTCTTCGGAGAACCATTCAATGAAAGAATTACCATAACGAATCTCGGCTCGGGATTCGTCTATGGATTTGCCATTTTCTGAAGTGAGAATTTTTGCGAGGTCGTCGGCATGGTGGACCATTAAATTGTACCTAAGAAGATGGTTTTTTTTTAATTTTTCTTTTTAAAATTAAATTTATAAAACATTAAGAGAGTAAAATAAATTATAGATAAATAAATTAAAATAAAATAGTAAATTTATTTGTAGTTAGCATAATATTTAAAAATTATCAATAATTATACAAAATTAAAATAATTCCGATTGTTTAAAAATAAACAAAGCAATTTTTATTTAATTTTTATTTCTATTCTGAATAAAATTAAAAAATGGAAAATATTGCATGATTATTTATTAAAAACAAGTATGTGACTTGAATTACTTCAAAATATGACATGTTAATTTTTTTACCAATTTCGTAGTAAATCACTACGTTCCTTTGCCGTAGTACGTCGATACAACTGGAATGCTTTACTTGCAGCGTCAATGGCAACTTTTGTATCTTCTGCATCCATATCAGGAACTTCGGCAATGGGCTGACAATCCACTGGATTCATCACGGAAAATGTTTTTCCGCTTTTCGCCGAAACCCACTTTCCATTTATATATGCTAAATTTTTTAAAGAACTCATACTTCTTTGTTGTAAATTCAAATTAAAGATACCTAATCTGAAGCTAGAAAGCATACTGAAAAATAAACAAAAAATATTATTTTTATTATTATTAAATTAAATATAACACTTTATATATTATGCTAATATAATATAAACTTAACAAATTGTTCCGAAATAATATAAAATATGTTGTACTTCAACTTAGTTTTACTTAATTCGGAGATAAAATGTCTTTCTAACATCTAATCACGTTCTAATTTTGTTTGCTTCATGAATAATTATTTCACTAGAAGATTAAAGATAAAAACTTTTATCAGATAAACAAACAACTTAAAGATAATTTATTTATAATTGTTATTTGAAAATATTGATGCCGACGAACGACTTAAATCGATATTAACTTCACATTAATTGTACAACAGTTATTGTGCTTAATAATTATGAATATATTTTATATTAAATAAACTAAACAAATAAATATTTGTCATTTCGGCATCAGCTGATTAAACATAACAAACCTTTATTTTTTGTTGCTGAATGAAAAGTGACAGCAAATATTTTAAAAAGTGAAAAAAGTATATTTTCACACTTAATCTATCCCTGGCACTGATTTTATCCTACTGTATCATATTCATCAATTGTCGTAATTATCATAAATTGAAATGAACTCTTGTCGCTGGCATTTGTTACCTGTATATGTTACTTATGTGTGTCACAGATAAGATGCGCGAGAATCAAAAATTGATGCGCAATGCCAAATCAATGTTGGAAATAATTTCTCAATTATAATCTAATCTGAAACGTATAAATTATGAAGTAATTAACATAAATAGTAATAATAATAATAATAACTTTTTAGGTTATTTAAATAATATTAAAAAATATTTATTTATAATTTTATATTAAACATTAAACAATTAATAACTTCTTTAGATTAATAGAAAAATGTTTTATAGATAAAATGTGTATATTATCTACTAATCAAGAAAACATTCATTTCAATAATAAAAGATTGTTATTTCAAATTCAGCAGTAATATTGGTATCTGCTTTAACGACGCTCAGTCGCTGCACTCCAACGGAAAGTTCCAATAGACTCTCCAACTCTCCACCGTTGGTGGAACTGGGTGGAACAACATGTCGAGCGCGTAAATTTTGAAATATTGTTAATAGTGGGCCGGGAAATTTGTGCTATCTTTATTATTTTGATTGTTTAATTTAATTTTAATTTAAATTTTATCTTAATATATATGGAGCAAATTATTTAAAAAATTGTTATATAATATTTAGATTTAAGAAATTTTTGCTGAATATTATTTATCATTTGCTCATACAAAATGTACATTTTTATTATTATAAAACTAAAAGGTAAAATGAATATTTATATTGACAGAGGTATTTTCTATTGTTTGGTGTTTAAATTATAATTTTACAAATATTTCTGAAAGATTGTTAATTAATTAAGACCTTGTAAATTAAAGTACTTCAGCTTATTGAAACGCAAAAAAACTTATAATACGAAAAAAATGGATGATATCATTTAATATTCGCGCCAAAATGAAGTACGCATGCGCGAAGTGTCTGACCTCGAAATTGCCTAAAATGTCCCCAAAAATTGCACTACAATATGAGCAAACAATTTATCCCGACTGCATAATATAACATAACTTGACATAATAACTGCAGTATTATCTACTATTAACTCTGTGCGAAAAAAACATCACAAAAATACGGGATTATAGATTAATTTTTTTGTTTTTCTTTAAAGTTTTGTCATGTATTAAACATTGAGTAATTCAAAAATGTGCAAAAACGATGAAAATGCACAATTATAAAATTGTCATTTAAACGTTTTGTTTGTTTTTCATTTTTTTAAATTACTTTTTGCAAACTGTCATTTTTGTGTAATTGATTAGCAAAATTCGATAAGTAATGATGAAATAAGCTTAAGACAGTTCATGAACGTGAGATAAGGACGAAATTGAAGTGCACTCGTGACCTTGACTTCCAACATACAATGAAGTGGTGAAAACGTTGAATTGCAATAAATATATGTATTATACATTTATATGTATAATAATATATAACCTAAAAATGACCAACGTTGTTGACTAAATTGCGAAATTTGCGGTGTTAATTTTGTTGTTTGACAGCTTGATTTTGTGATTTTTCATAGCAGAAACTAGTCAATCAAAAATGACAAGCATCGACGAAATTACTAGGAATACTTTTGGAGCCGATTTTCAAACCATTTTAACTTCGCAACCAAAGGATGAAATTGTTACGTCAACAAGGTATTTTGTTCAACGTTTAATTACATTTATTTTATAATTTTAATGATTATTATTATAACTGTTATAATTCAGTGTTTTTTAATGTTTTATTTATTATATTAATAGTTTTAATTTAATAATAAAAAAATGTATTATTTGCAAAATATAGGTTGGTCCACGTACTTAAGGCAATTGACAATTTCATTGAAAATACTTTATCCGAACAAAATGACATAATCGTGGAGGAAAACATCGAAGGTCGAATAGGACCAAAAATAGTCACTTTTGACACATCGGCTTACTATGGATATTTTTTCGTTTCACCCGACAGACTGGACTTGAGTTCTCGGCGCAATTTTAGCACAATACGTGCGAACACCGGGGTTTATAAAGGAAAATGGATTTATGAGTTGCAATTGGGTACCAAAGGAGTAATGCAAGTAGGCTGGAGTACTGTTCATTGTAAATTTAACGAAGAGTCTGGTGTTGGTATGCTATATTAAAATGAATTCTTCAAATAACTCAAAAGACAAGAAATCTTAAGAATTTTGCAATATATATATAATAAAATGTAAAAAATTATTTTAGGAGATACAATCAATTCCTATGCCTACGACGGAAATCGTGTAAAAAAATGGAACGTCTCAACCCATAAATACGGCGAAGAATGGCTCTCAGGCGACATAATAACTTGCACTTTAGACGCGGACGTCGGCGTTGTCGAATTTTATCGCAACGGTCGGAGTCTCGGTCGTGCCTTCGAGAATATCTGTCTGGGCAGTGGAATGGCTTACTTCCCTGCCGTGAGTTTAACATTTGCTGAAACTTTGAAAGCCAACTTCGGTGGCGCTCCATTAAAGTATCCAGTCAACGGTTATCTTCCCCTGCAAGCGCCATCAATAAATGAACTTCACAAGGCCCAACAGCTTATCAAGTGGTTTTCCAATGTAATCTTCCAACTGGAAAGTATGCGATCTTCCATCGAAATGTCCGCCAACTTTGACGATACTTCCATGACTGCGCACTCATTTGTGATGTGCATTGTCCGATCAATTTGCAAACACTTGGGGCCGCTTTTGAAAATTCCTTATGTCGTTGAGGCGGCTTTTGTGCCATTTTTGGAAGAGCAATTGGCAAAGGATGTGAATGATAATAAAACGGATCGACCAAAGTTGATGCTGATTTTAGATCTTTTGTGGACATTTTTGAAGACGAATGAAATGAAGCTATGTTTAAAGGCAACGATTGTTCATTTATTGTCAAGCTTCAGACACAATCCGACGATGCTGGATTATCCTGATCAGTGTAAAATATTGATTCTTTTGACGAGCATGTGCAGGCACACTATGACGAGACAACATTTGCTACAGGAATTGTTGTTTCATCGAGTCAATTTTGCCAACTTTTTACACATTAAGCCATTGAATGAAAATGGCATGCAACAGGCTGTCGATCAAGTGTGGTGGGAAACTAATCCAGTTGATCCAGCTGTCGAGTGCAACAAAAAGGCCTACATTGAGGCTTGTGATAAAATACGATCTTCCACTGCTAGTAATTTGCACATTATTTTTCATTACATCTTTGTTTAGAAAGTATTTTTATGTTTAAGAAATTACAATATTTCACTGTATTATTTTTATTATTATAACTTAAAAATTTAAATTTAAAGATTTAATAATTTATGTTCTGATAAAAACTTGTGTTATTCAAAAAATAGATTAATTAACATAGTATTAAATCATCTGAAAACATTTCAGAGGTGGAAACTTTGCAAGTGGAATTACTGGTCACTCTCTTAGATAACACGGACGGAACAGACACCTTGCCATCATCGAGAGCCATCTTTTTGCAAAAGTTTCGAAATTTTATTTATGAAAACTTCGAATACAATCCGGTAATTATTAAAACCAAAAATTGCAACATTCAAAAATATGTTTTCTGTATTACTACATAAAAAACCTCTATTTCACAGATGCTGCAAAGTGATCAAGTACATCCTACTCCACTACCTGTTTCACTTTGTTGTTTTCATCGTTTACTAGTCGCGTTTAGAATTCTGTGGGATAGCGAAATTGGTACAAGTCCAGTTTACATTCCGTGCAGGTACAATTTTACATTTCATATGTGTAATATATTTGAACAATTTCATTTAACAAAAATTTAAAGAAATTTGATTGATTGTTTAATTAATATATTTTTGGATTCAACAGAACATTTTATGACAACACAGTTTGTTACTATGGAATTGAACGATTAGGAGGAGTTATGTCACACTTACAAAAAACTTATGAAAGTGATCTTATGCGTCTTTTAGGTTGGTAAAAAATTTTCCTTTATATTAATTTTATTAAGAAATAGGTGATTTACAATTATAATTATTGTTAAATATACATTTTTAGGTCCAGATCATGAAATTTTTAAACCACCAGAACAACAACAACACCACAATCATCATCATCAACAGCAGCAGCAACAAGAAACAAGTAATAACTCAACAGTGCCGGACAACGTTCGTACGATTGAAAATTCAATGATTCCTCCAGCCTTGGCTCGAATTATTAATATAACGGGTTCCTCGATACCAATGTTTATAGAATTAAAATTATCATCTGAGAGAAGTTCATTGCCACCAGGTCCTGTAGATCCAACAAAATCACTGATCGAGTTACTCGACGGAATTATTTTATTTTATCACGTTTCTGCGAGAAAGCAAATAGCTAAGATGGCAATTTTAAGAGAAGCTGTGACGGATTATATTATGGCAATTGCGGATATCAAAATGCGATTTGAAGAAGCTAAGAAGATGCGAAATTCAGATGACGTTGTGTTGCAAGAGTTGGCAAAAAGTATTGAAATTTTTACTGAAAAGGTGACCGATCGATCGAGATATATGGCTTGGGTTCGAGCTTTCATTTATTCACAGGAAAAACAGGTTTATATTTTTATCTTAATAAATCATAATTATATTTATTGATTTTATTATTATCAGTTTTTATTTTAAAGCACAATGATAAAATTAAATTAAATTTTATAGGTTCATATATCCTGGCTTCTAAAAACCGTCATATTAACGTTGCGAGCCGCCAGCGAAGAAGGAAATATGTTCAGTTTCGTTCCGGAATTTTATCTCAAAGTTTTAGCCGATTTGTACATCGGAATTCGTAATCACATTCATCCGACAGTTTCGATTGAAAGCATCGTCGGATATCAAGATATGTTACGCGATGTGGCTCATTTTCTTTGCGATCACTTTATGGATCCACGAATAGTCATTGCTAGTGCAAAAGATAAATTGACATTTACTTTGTGTCAAATTGTGTCAAATCCCATGACAGTCAAGTCTTTAGAAAACGTGCCGATTGAATCGCGACTGAAAATGGTCTCTAATTTACTTAGACCTTATGAAAATCGAGCCTGGGCTCAGTCGAATATTGTTTTAATTCGATTTTGGAGGGGAAGTGGGTTTGCTTTTCGATATGAAACGAGTTCTTACATGGCGCGAAAAGGGGGGCCTCGATCGTTAGCACATGAATATCTTAGTAAGTATTTTGTTTGTTTGTTTGTTGTTTTTTTTTTGAATTTGCAAATACAATTTATTTTTTAATAACAAATTTTTATTTTTTAGAGCCATGTCCATCAGTTGTATATCAAATGCACGTAAAAGAAGTACTGTTAAGCAATTCTCAAGCAACGACCAACTTCTTGGATTCTTTGTTAAATCAGTTGAATTGGGCATTTTCGGAGTTCATAACGATGGTTCAAGAAATCCATAATATGGCTTCGCGGCCGCAACGAGTTTTTACAGAATCCAGATTATTGAGAATATGTGGAACTTGTTTTGGATTTACAACATCATTACTAAGAGTGTTGGAAATGATTGTAACAGTTGCCCCAAATGTGTTTAGTGATCCAGTGCATTCTTCAGGAAATCTTCTTCCTAGATTATGTCAGGTATAACAATAAAGTAAATTATATAAAAATAAAGTAAATTACTAAAAAAATGAATGCATTGAAAAAAAGAGAAATTTGTTCATTTTATTATTTGATTTCATTTTGGTCTTTTCTTTTACAGCTATTATGCCAAATACTCAACAGAATGAGTTCGCATACGAGTTGTTTCCAGTATGTAGTGCAATTAGATATTCCAGACTTAGAAATGATAGATCACTTTCCTATTTTGTCGGCCGTTATTGGAATTTTATTAGCGTTATTGAAGCAAGATATGAGTATTTCTAACGGTAATTAATACATTCTTTTAATCAGACTATACATTGTAAAAATTAAATAAAATTATACAAATTAATGCAATATTTTAATTTTAGAGGAAGTTCCATTTGTAACAAACGCTCTTCTGATGGAACCCAGCTTTCAATTAAGTTCCCTAGAATATGTCTTAACCGACGTGTCGACTTGTGAAATTAAAACCAGAGGATTTAAGCCTTTTTCATTTTTAAATTGTAAGTTGTTTGAAAATAATGTAAAACATCGCAAAAATATTTTTTTTATTATATATAATTGTACTTTTTACATAAAAACAGCATGTGTATTTTATTTTACATTTATTTACAATAAACAATTATGTACAATGATTTTTGTTCTTTTCACAGATAAAGAAGATGTAACAGATGAAGAAATCCAAAGAGTGCGAAACATGATTAAATATCTCGATGAATGTCGCGAAAAGATGCCCGACATGAATATGATGATTGACGATGAAAACATGTGTACAATTTGTTACGCATATCCTATTGCAGTGACTTTTAAGCCCTGTAATCATATGTCTTGTCAGGCGTGTATCGATCGTTATTTAATGATTAGCCATGACTGCTTTTTCTGCAAGGTCACAATTGACAAAGTCGTCGATGTTTCGGGTGCCATTTTACATGATTTCACGAGCAGTAATACTAGTCAAAGTACCATTTCATGATTTTTGCGAATATTATCCGAGCTCGAAGCTCGATTGTTTATTCGTTGAAAAAAAGAGCCCCAGCTATGACGAATACCAATTTTTGCAACAAAAAAGAGCAAATTAAATAAGTCGTTTTCGCAAAAGACAAAAAAAAACAATCTAATTGTTTCGCTGCATAGTTGATGCAAAATTAATGAGAAAACAAGATATTTTAATAAACATTCTGTTTATAATAGTATAATATTAATAATAATAATAATAATAATAATAATAAAAATAATAATAATAATAGTAATAATATTAATAATATAATGATAATAACAATAATAATGAAATTTCTGGTTATTTGTTGAGTATTAAGAAGTTTATTATTCGTTTATGAAATTTCGAGAGTTTATATGATTTTATTCTGAAAAATTTAGGCTAATCATTGTAGTTTACGTAATTTAGAAAAAGCATAGATATTTTTCGAGAGTACTTTTATCTCTCATTCTTTCTCATAAAATACTAATTTTTCAAGTAAACTTATTCTTCATTTTGTAATAAATTTGTATTGACATATTTTGTATATTTTAACAGTCTGGTTGCGTAGTTGAAAACTATATATATATTTTATAAAAACATATCAAATATATTTTAATATATTAATTTCATTGCTTTTTTTACAATAAATATACTATATTTATTTCAAACGCTAGTAACTTATTTTAACTTTACACAAAATTATATTTCAAACCTAATTACAAAAACTTCGCGTGAATCCTATCTTAAATCCCGTGACTGTTCTGGCTTCAGGTTCGGCTTTTTGCAGACTCTTAATGGCCTCGACAAACACAATACCGCATAAAAACATGCCCATTATCATCATAAAACACGCAACAAAAACGAAAAATTGATTTTTTATGAAAACCAATTTTTCATCCTTCTGCAAAACACTCTGCAAAAAGCATAAACCCGGAAACACGAATATAAAGGCCGCCGATAATACTCCCATTAAATTAATAATCGGCGAAATGTCGGGGATTAAAATTGCTATGATTAAACTTAAAAAAAACCACAATAAAGTGACGACGAATTTGAGTTTATTGTGACGATTCGATTCAATACCAAAGGTGCCCAAAAGTGCATCGCGTCCGCAATAAAGTACTATTGGATAAGTGGTGAAAATTTTCACAGCTACAGCAAGCATTGCGACGCAAAGAATTATGCTTCGGTCGGTGTAACCCTGGAGAATATCACTAGGCACTTTTCCCGTGCCAAAGGTTGAATAACCGAAGATCCCGGCTAAAGAGTAAGCCATGAAACAGACGATCATACTTGTGATGGTGCAAAATGAAAATCGCTTCACGGTGCGATTCTTCATGCAGATGTATGTTGGAATTGCTGACATGTGACACTGTTTATAGAAATTAAATTTGAGAATACATTTTGGGGTATGATTTACTTTTTTAAATTTATTTTAGTGATATTTGACTTTCATATTTATTTGTACATTATTAAACATTTTAAAAACTAAAGACAAAATTTGGCATGAGTTTTGAAGAAAATGCATGGAAAGAAACACAATTTATATAATTTTGAAAGAATTTTCAAGAAAGCTGAGTCTTTAACTTGGGGTTTTTTTTTCTTAAAAAAGTGTAATATTATTTTAAAAACTACAAAATTATTCTTGAAATCAATAAATATTCAGCTAAATGAAAGCAATTATATAAGCGTTAACTCAACGTGGAATTAATAAGAGATTGTTTTTGAAACCATCATAAACGATAAAACTCCTTCACCCTTCGTTATTCTCATGTTTTGTGTTCATAAATCTATAACTCGGTTATCTTCTTTTATATGCAACGGGATTCCTTTTTTAATGATACTACAGATTTACTTATAATTTTATGAAGAAACATGTCAATCTTCAAATTTATTTATTAATTTGTAAAGTCAAATATCAAAATTCATCTATAGTTATACCTGATATGCAAAACATATTATAGGTATGATTTGCAGCGACTCTAAGGCATTTTCCGGCCACAGTTTAATGGGATTATGAGAAGCAGCAGTTGAAGTAAAATTCTCATAAATGATGACTCCAACTACATAGAAAATGTTTAAACATCCAATCGAACTGGCATAACTTAAAACATCGAGACTTTTAAAAAAACACAAAGGCAAAATACATAAACTTGACGATACACTTGTAATGAAAGCTCTTGAAAGATACCTATAACATTTGTTCAATTTTCAGTTTCAAAATTTAATATACCAATTCAAATTTTTTTTAATTATTAATAAAAAATTATTATTGCTTTTAGAAATATTATTACCAGTAATTGCAAAAATCCATCCCATAATAAGTAGCCAAAACGCGGTCAAACTGGTCTCCAATGATGATCAGAAAAGTGAGACAACATCCAAAACTGTATCCCACAACACAGACGCCACAAAGGACCAAGTACTTTCGTCCGCATAATTTTGCAAAAGTATCCTGCATGGAAGTACTTTCAGTCAGGTCACTACATTTTGCCAAAATGATTAACGCCGCTGTTATAATAACCAAAAAGCAAAGTTGGATTATCAACGAAATCGCAACTCCGCCAGATCTATCAAATGCCTCCGGAAAATTTAAAAGTCCAGCTCCCAAAGTTGCATTTATTATTAAGAATATCGTCCCGAGAAGACTCGCACCTAAAAGTATACTTTTTTTTATTTGTCATTGAATAAAACCATTTTTTAATGTTTAATGTTATTTATTATTTTTTTAATGTTTATAAAAATAATCCAAACTTGGTTTCAGATCATTCAATTGGATATCTTCTGTTTATGTCATAAAGAAAGAAAAAAAAGTTGTACCATGTCTCTGATCATCATATCTGGAGCCAGAATTTGAAGCAGATAACACGTTATTACCGAGGAGACTATCAGTCTCGTTACTTAAAAAACTCATGTCAAACTTTTGTAATTCTCACCAAATAACTACGATTTCTTTGCGTTAACTTTGAAAACGTTGAGTGATTATAATGTTAAGCTCAAGTATCAGACAATTCAAACAGTACTATCAAACGGCAAAAATGTATTGATATAGGAACGTGAGGTCAAAGTTGAAATCGCATATACAGAGTATAGGAAAGTTTCTTTCATTCATAAGAGGGTTAATTGTTATGGTTTACTTTTTTTGTGAAAAGTTCTTTTTCAGAATGGACAGCAATTCTTATCTTCGATGAAATGATAGATATTTTTTCTGTCTATAATTTTATCAAGAGACACGGTAGTGTCTCGCGCCAAGTACAAAGCGAGACACTACTTCTCTTATTCTTTTACATGAAATAGCGGTTTTCAGGCCTGCCAAGATGTTCATTATCAATCAGATTCTAGGTTTTT
>JABFPJ010001306.1:0-26927 GCA_022817425.1 Gryon sp. ZL-2020 | reverse complement strand
TTCCCTTACAGAACGTAAACTTCTTTAAACATCAAATTGACGTTTGGTGAACATTCAAAACGTTTATCATTTGTTTATTTGACGTTTTATAAGGTTAGTGTTCTGTTCGGGTTACATATGAAGTTTCTTCAGTATTCGTGTTTCAACAATTTTTGTTACAAATATTATATTCTATTTGCTAATCGAAGTTAAAGGTTAATAATAATATTGAAAGGATGAAATTTAATAAAAATTATGAAATACATTATATACATTTTTATATATACATGACCGATTTGTAAATGTTTCCGAATTTGTAAAAGATTATTATTACTTTTATACTTATGTAATATATGTAATATATCACATACGTATAGTTTAGAAAATGACTACTTACCATAAGAATATAAAGCTATGTGATTACATTTTTTATGTAAATAACTTAAAAAAGTTTTAAAGCTACTGTGATTTGAAAATGATATCAATACTATGTACCGATTTGGGCATGAACTCTTATGGACGAAAATATATCCTTATATATAGGATATATATATAATATATATTTATTATATAACCAAACCATATATCAGTTTGAAAATGTATAATTAAACTTGAAAAAAATATATCTTTTTATATATAAAAGTGGTAATGAGTATAAATCTATTATACATATTTTCAGATATATTATCGTCCATAATGGAATACCGATGTTAGAGTCAGCATTATATATATGCCGACTCATTCTTTGAAAAATTAACAAATAATACCATTGTTTACCCTTCAAGTACGGCTGCATGATGCAATGTTAAAAGATGTGTAAAATTTGTAATTTTGTAATTGTATTTTATTGCCAAAATGTTGTTAAATATATAGACTTAATTAAGTTTAAAAGAAAAGGACACAAATATCAAAGTGGTTGTGTTAAAGAAGGACAAAAACATGCATTTTTCGTGAATTGAGAAACATTTCAGTTTTTTAATGATGTACTCATAATTTATTTCACTCACATTTAGTGCGATATCAATATTTTTCCAAGTAAAACAAAAGTTACCTTGTTAAATCAAAACTTCATTACTGGTAAAACAATTGTTTTTTACATTGATAAAGGAAATGTTGCAATATTGCAACAGCCATACTTAAAGGGTTAATATTCAATTATAAAAATTAAAGGAGTTATTATGTTATTTTTTAAGTTATTAAACTAATTAAAATAAGTATAAAGTAAATTATTTGAATCACATAAAACTTTTAAGTATTGATTTTAGTATGAATAATGTTCATTTTTAATTTTTTCAATGTTAAACAATAAAATAAACGTTTTTTGAACAAATTATTTTAAAAGCGACTGTTGGTAAATTCAGTTTCTAGTTATCATAAACGAATGAACACGAAATATATCAGTCGATATTACAAGTTCTGCAGAGATGGAGAACTGTCCATGAACTTCTTTCATGATAAGATAATATTCTACTAATCAGTCGATAACTTCCAAAAATCTATTACGTAAAAATTAATACTAAAATAAAATAAATTAAAGAAATATTAAAGTAAATGCACCAGTCAACGGAAAGTTTAGTCCCAATTATAGGAAATTTTCAGTCAACATTTTTTCCTTGATTAGTAATTAAATTTTAAATTATTGTAATTCAATGACGGTCCTCAATTGTTTTTCATTATATGAGCCTTTATTAGACAATGTAATAAATATCAAACGCATTTTTTTAATGTTATAAAATGCAATTTATTTATTTTTAAAAAATTTCTGATTGGTGCATTTACTTTACAAATTCAAACTATTACTACACAAAAAATTTACTTTTAGGTATATTATAAATAACATACAACAATTTATTAATAGGAAATAATGTTTATTATACAGTGTATATATTTATTAACTTCATTTATTTTATTTCTGTTATAAATTTTATATTAATAATTATATTATGTTTTGCCGAGCGACGAATGCCTTGATCAGTGTGCGCTTAGACTATAACAATCGTAAAAAGTATAGAAACTTCTCGTATTCATTTTTTTAAATTATTTATTTTTTTTGTTCTTCATATTTTTTTTTTTTTTTGCTAAACGCGATTACCGTGACTTTTACCACCAAAGTGTCGCCAAAATATGTCGCGCTGAAAACGGCATAATCGTTCGGCATACAAATAATATTACTGTCAAAGTTAAAAGTAATTGGCTGTTTATTTTTTTATTCATTTTTCTCTCCATTCTCATATGACCTTCGCCGATTCTCACAAAACCTCATTCAGGTTCCGCTGTACTATTTCAGAAATGTTTCAGATCTACTTTCCGCGGAACTCTAACGTGTCACATTTCGCAATACTTGACCCTAGGGTTAGTATTATTTCATTATCATTAATAATGTAATATGTTTAATAATATAAATAATGTCGTTATAATATATCTATAATGATTAGCGTTCTTGTTTTAATGACAAACTATTCGAATGGTATATTTCTTTTCTAGTGGCCATTTTCGTAATAGTGTATTGTAGTCTGTTTACATGTTTGAAATGGATCAAGGTACGTCGTACATAATCAAGTAGTTTGATTTTACAAAATAAATTAAGAAAGAAACGAACAAACACAGTCAATTAGTCAACAAACGAGAAAAGGTATTATTCTCTAATCTCACAAATGATATCATTACTTGTTACAAATTAAGTGTTATTTGTTATTTCAGATCTTAATAAAAATCACCCTCGGATCACAAAGTCTGTTCGTATTCCGCACATTCTTAAGAACCCTTATATTTCAATTTAATATAAAAAATTTGTCCGTTGCACAACGCAAAAACAAGAAAATGTCGTCTTATATATATTTATATAGATTTGTATATATATTTATATAAAAAACAATCAATTGTCGATAGTCGCGACAATGTCCCGAAAAATTAATCGATCAATTCGTGATAAATGCAACAAACGCAGAGATAAGAACAAATGTGGTACGAATCACTGTCGCCTTATAAATATATCTTATAATGAAGGTTATAATATATTAATAACTTTAGTTTTCATTTCTTCTTATTTCTTTTTTTATTTATCAATTAATTTAATCAAATTCGCGACGTATTCATCCATTCTCATGACTACGTTCGTATGGTCATGCGCGTCAATCCCTCGATTATAATCTTCGTTATTTTCTCTCTTTTTTTAAGTTGTATACCCCCTTTTCCCCCGACTTTAATGTTTGTCGCATTAAAATTGTATATTCCCCCCTTCCCCCCGTCCCAAATCCCTTCCCTTGAATCACTCGCGTTACAAATGTACGCATTTCTAGCATTCTAAAGTAAGTGATAATATTATAATTGCATCATTAATTATTACACTGTTTAATATATACGTAATACAAGCAACGCGATTTTTGCGTAACTTAAATAAGCGTATAATTACAATAATCAGAATCATATCGTCGTTCGAAGAACCATCTTCGTAACTGTATTTTGTAACAGTACCGCTCGATAGTACAAACTACATCGTCCCTAATTGTTGTGCACATTTTCTGACTCTTTGTTTTCATTTGTTTAATTCAGCTTTAATTGTTTAATTAAAATAAAAAATAATGCATGAAGGTATCAATAATACATGGATACATACATGCATTGCGCGTCTTATGTTTAATTTTTCACTTTTCTAAAATCATTGTAGGTATGGGACACGTCCTGCGCTTGCTTTTTTTTATTTTATCGCTCCTCGCAGCAGTTCTCGTATCATCAAATGGTTTAACAAGAATAATTATTACAAATCAGGCAGGACTTTGTCGATATATTCGCAGAATTCATGAAAGAACGACTTTCTTATAACGTAGCTTGTTGCATTTCTTTCGCATTTTTACGTTCCTTTAAAAAGCGCTTTTAATTTGAAAATTGTTCGACAAAGAAATAACTCTACCTTTGTCTTCAAGATTCTCGAGCCGTCTCTAATAGTTTTTAGATAAATTTTGTTAATTTGAAACTTTAAACAAAAGTTTTTCATTTTTTTTTGTTCTACGTTAGAAACAGCTCCAGGATGGAATTTAAATGATACAATTTTAAGTTGGTGAAATGAAATGAAACAAGCTACTGGCTGTTCGAATCGTTCTGTGTGTATCACTCTAAGCTCACCACACTGATATGCTAGACCTCTCTTACTTATCAATCTATCGTTACATTATTGTTCGTTCTAATTAATTTATTTTTCATCTCATTGCGTGCGTAAATTAGTATTAATAATCCGTGTCGTCGCGACAGGTCCAAACGCTTTCCAAACATGCACAGCCTAGTCCGACTGCTACTTTTGAATATTTCATTTTTTTCATCTTTTTTTTCACTAACATTTTTCTGTTGTCTCACAAATTGCATTTTGTTCTATTTCTTTTTCCTGCATTTTACACTCTCTTTGTTTTTTTTCACTACGCACGATGTATTTTCTATTTATACGCGTTTATAATATATTTATGTAATATATATAATATTACTTTTTCATAATAAGTAATCATTTAAATAATATTATTAGTCGGTTGGGATCTCCTTCGCACCTCGTTCACGTTTTTATCATTTATTGAAGATTAATACTGTTTTCCTTAATAATGAATATTATATATTCTTTATATAATTAATGCTTTAATCAACCTACCTTGCGGTTCACATGAACCGCATTTGCATCATTTTCTCCCGCTTTCTCTTTCTCTCGCTTTGTCTCGTTCTCTCCTTAAATGTCTAATTTACAGCGTTCTCATGATCTTGTCTTCAAGCGCTTTGCGTTTCTTGGGATTTATATATATGTATATATATACACACGATTCTATATAAATATATATAAATTCGCGCTTTGTATGTATGATCTAAAATTCAACGAGCATTATGTGCGAAAGAGACACTTTCCTTTTTCGATGACCATTCGAATAATTTTTCCTCTCTTTTCTTTGCTCTTTGTTTTAATTATTTTGTTTGCTTTTAATTATTTATTCTTATATTTTTATGGAATAACTTTGACTCATGTTTCGGACCAGGGCCAACTAATTCATATACGAAACGCGACTCGGAAAAAAGAAACGCTCAACGCATGAACAGCTCGTCGCGACGGCCTTTTGAGAGAATAGGCTCAAAAAATGTGGAAACAGCACACTTTTCTTTTCATTCTAAAACTTGCCATCTGCTTTTCATCTTTTCATCTTTTTCTTTCATCATTTTTCTATTTTTTTTCTCGCGGTATAATAAATAGTATTTTTCTACATCAGGACATTATGCAATGCACCGGAATATACACCCTGTGCCTTGTTACAGCATATGTACAAATTCACTCGATTTCCGGTAGGACATTCGTACGCAGAGCTTTTATTATTTTACGCAAAACGAGATTAGACTCAATATGGCCGCGAATTTCTTCCGAAAGTCGAGAATAAACTTGTTTTCAGATCAGTGTTTGATTATACTACGCAACGTTTCTAGCCTGGGCGTGAAAGGACACCACGGGCCATCGATTAAAAAATTTATTGTATGCCACGCTGAAATCAACAATAGAACTGATTTCCCCTCTCAATTAATATCTCTCTTTCTTCAATGATTCCGGCATATCTCTCTTTCTCTCTTTCGTTCGATTTCTCTCTTTCTTTATATATATATATCTCGTTCTCTTATCATTTTCATCGTTCCACCCTTTATTTCTCGCTCAATTGTCGCATCCCAAATCGCACACGCTCTTTCTCTCTTTCTCTCTTGCGCTCTCTCTCTCACACTCTCATCTTGTATCTTTGTTTTTTTTTGTATTCTCATTTATGTATAATATGTAAAAATATACAGGTTAGATTATACTCAGTACGTACAGTTTTAAAAAGTGGTCTATATATTTTTTGTTGTGGCGTGTAGCTAAACTCGGATTCAAATTGAAAGATGGAATGATTTGATTAATCGCAATTTTCTCTTTCTTCCTCGTTTATATATTCATATGAGTTTAACGTAACAAAGGACACATACAGCAAAATCGCAATCTAGATTCTTCGCTGTGGACGAAGCTTTAGAGTAGCACCTGTTTACTGTTCCAGCATTTGAGTTTAGTACTTTTGTAAATTGTTTAAAAAATTGTCAGTCGAACTATGGTTATAGGAACAAACAATTTGCTGTAATTATAAAGCAATTTTTTTTAACCTGAATTGATTGTCACTAGATTGCGATTCGGCTGTAATTTCAAATAGAAAACAAATTGTTGTCGATTGATAAATAATAGGTACACGTTTGACCTTTTTCTTTGTTTTTATAAAAATGACAATGACTAGATAGTACACCTTTCTATTTTTGGTATCTCTTATCGACTGACATTTTGCTTTCTTCTGACTAGATCAAATTAGTACTACTCGTCACACCGATTGTCGAGCCACTTCATTCTAATTTGAGGTAACTCTTTGTGCTTTTGTAATATGCTTGTACAAACGGGTTTGTCTTTGCAGTGTTTCCTTTGTTCACTTGACAGCAAATGACGAAAATCAAATAAGACTTGTCATTTAGTCAATTTGATGCTAAGGAACATCACAATTAGAACCATTTGTTAAATGCATATTGAAACAAATTAAAGATAAAGCAGAACTATAACTTTTCCTTCATTAAAAATAATAAATATTTTTCTTATTTCTGTTTTTAAGATTTTAACTAAGTAAAAAAAATGTTCATTTCCATAATTCCATTCGAATGAAAATAAATACAAAACTAGATATGCTGACTAGCTGGGATCTAAGCTTGACTAGAGAATCAAATTCTTAGATAGAAATTTGCTAGTTGTTATTTTTATTACATTTAGTACATCCTTAATTGATGAATGTAATAGCACCAAGTTGAAAATAGGAAACATCAAGGTAATTATGTCGAACCAAAAAACAGCAGCGATCAAAACAATCGATTCGACGATCACCAATTTTTAGCCCATTTGTAATACAAGTGGCAGTTATTTTGTTTTTTTTCTTCCTCTTCTTTTTCTGTAAAATGCGATTTTATGATATCTTGTGTTTGAAATCAGATTCAGCCTTGTTAATCATGATTTCAGAGTAAAAACGAGGTTTTGTGTATTGTTCAACGAGCTGTCGTTAAAAAATGATATTCAGTCAAATGTCTGTGCCAGGCTTAGTTGCTCAGATCCTCTTCAATCGAAATCGAGCCATCTCAAGTGAAATTTTGAAATGAAGAAAATGAGTCATTCAAAAGTTAATGACGAAATTAATGTTTCAAGAGCTAAAGAAGAATAAGTAAATAAAAATTGTTCGCTACGAGAAATCGGGTTGACAGATCTGTCAGACGTTTTATTTACTTGACAGATCCGAGTGACTTTTCTCGTATCTATCAATATTTCTTTTTTTTTCTTTTAATTCCATTAAAGCTGAATATTTTTGGTTGACAACGAGTACAACGTGTACAAAGAGTTATTGTCATTGGCTCTTGAAAATTCGTCTATATAAGTGTTTGGATGCACACTCGTTTGAATTGCAAACGAAGGTGAAGTTTACCCTGTTTGATATAAAATTAATGATTTCGTATCGGAAATAAGAATGAAATTCTTCGATTGTCCAACCTAACTTTTCGTAGCGTGTAAGACAGGTTTGATTGACAGTAAACGAGCTGGATAATCTCACAAGGTATGTAGAGACTTTTAGCATTTTCTACTAAAACGATTAAATTTGTCCTATTTCTAGCGAGTGTCAGTTTTTAACAAACAAATTAGAATTTGTACTTAATCTTTGCCTCAATTATTAATACAAAAGTGTTTTAGCAATATCATTGATTCGAATTATTGTTAAGTCCAGAGAGCATATTCGCAGAATAATAAAATACAAATAAGGAAATTGTTAAGAAGACAATTTTATGTCCAACAAAATTAATATGAGTTACATATATGCCAGTACACCAGGTCAACTTCCAGTAAATATTTTTTTTCCATAACATTTTATTAAAAAACAAATTTTACTGGAAAAATCAGTAATTTCTACATGAAATTTAGGTTTATTTTACTAAATTTTGTCCCATAGATAAGAAACTCAAATTACAAAAAAACTAACTTATAATTTCAATTGATAAATTTAGTTATACTTCTTTAATTTATTGAATTAGTTTTTGATTCTAATTTTTTTAATTCTTACAAATTTAAATCACAACAAACATTATCACAAAATTTATGATAAAATTACTTATGATCGAATCAATTGAAATTAATTTTTAAATTAGAAATAGTTTTTGTTTCTCTTCTGAAATGAGTTCTGAAATGACTGGCCAAGAGTAAAAAGGTTGATTGTGAGTGATAAAATAAAGAAACAAAAAGGTCAACGGAGCAACAAATAATTTCAATCGAAATCGAATGAAATGCAGTCACGCAAGTGCGCCGCTGTACGTGGACTTTTTGATTCGTCGTACGAGTTCCAGAACGATTTCGATCGTGCTTTTACTGAAACTCAATGACTAGAAATAATATGTTTTTTGGACTTGAAGAAATATATTCATCTCGAAAAGTATGGGAGGGGGAGGGTCGACGATAGGGAGACTAATACAAAGGAAGGGTCATAATACAAAAAGTGTTATTCTGGACACTTTTTGTAGTTGTTTTGTTGACCTTTTTTGTTTTCAGTTGTTTTAACCACGAATATAGCTCATTTTTATTATTTGTTGAAGTCTCTATATACTATCTAATTGTTCGACTAAACTCGAGTTGGCACACGATCCACCACGTTCGTGCAGTGCTTCGAAGGGAAGAAGCTTCTTATTTTCCGCTTTTAGACTTCTTTCCAAGCATCGCACAGTGTACTCGGTCGACGAGTCGAATATAATCCACAAGCATTTCGTGTAAAAGAGCCACTTGTTGGCCAACTGTTGCACGGCCGTAGCGCCGTTACGTAATCACCATTTCACATCATAATTCATAGGATTTTTGCACGTTAAATTAACCACGTCGCTTGAGAACAAACCTGATTGCTTTTTATCGATTGAATTTCAGAATTTAATTAATTCATTCAAACACGCGAATTATCATTTTATTGCATTTAATTAAATTCAGCTGTTTACGATTATAATATTTTTTATCGATAAGGTGTCAAATTTACCTAATTATCAATCTAACGTTTAATTAAATTCTTTTTATAATAATATGAAATATGAATAATATAAATGTATAATTAATGAGAAAATGTTTATAAATTATTTAATTGTTGTTTTTTTAATTGATAAGAAATGTTTTAAGTTATAATAACTCCGTAAGCCAACATCGATTGACCATCATTTGTCACTCTTTTAATCGAAATGCGGATAAGTATGTGCTTGAGTAAAAATGTATAATACGAACGAACGAAAACAGTTGATGAGAATCAATCGAAAAGCGCGATGGTTCTACACGGTTCTGTGTCTGAAAGATCCTGAACACTATCTCGTTAAGGTGATTTCTCAGGCTATGTTTATTTACCAAAACGACTTTCCTAATTAAACCAATTTTATACATTTTTATATTATAAAAATAATTCAGTCTATTCTTTGATATAAATACAATAGCATGAATCAATTTTTTGCATTACAAATGTATAGATTTGTTTAAAGTAGGGAAGCCGATTTTGTAAAAAACCTAACCAAAGGAATCATCTTATTAATTTCTTAATCTTACGCCATTTTTGTTTTATTCAAGAGCGTTCGCTCGTATAACATTCAGCTGTTTCAATTTCGCTGGAGACAATATATCTATATATGTATTTTTGAATACACAAACTCAAAATGGATTGTTGCTAAAAGCTGGCACGAGCCGATACAAGTCGTCGACTTTGCTTCATTTCCGAATCAGCGACGGCCCTATTCTGATCGAAGATCCAATCATCGTGTTTAATCTTCAAATTATTTTTCTTCATTTTTTCTTTCTCTTTCATTTAATTTTCATACCGTTTTCTTAAGTACTTTGAGGTTATAGAAATGATAAATATGGGACGAAGATAAGTCAATGAAGTTCTTCGATTACAATAAGGTCTGTTCTGCGTTTAATCAAAATATACACGCATAACTGTATCTCGTTCTACGTGAATCCGTCATTAACATGAGTATGTTTCAACTAACACTAGCTCACGCTGTAATTAATATATATGTATTTATATATATATTTATATATATATATGGTTGATTTACATTTAGTTTTAGATTTCACTTTCTTCATGTAAATTGTCGATCTTATTATCTAGATGAAATAATTTTAAAAATTTGTTTTGGCGATTAATTATTTAAAATATGTCTTGCTTATTATTTTTAATCTCGTGTAGGTTTCATACCTGTTCGATATAATATATTAACATTATTATTTATAAGGTATATGCAGTATTTTATATACCCATATAGATAGTTAAATATTAGCATATATTCATATATATTTTTGTGATCTTAAACGATAATAATAATATTAATAATAATCATAATAATCATAATGTATATCATCTGTTAATAATATACTTAGGTTGTTTTTTGCTATATAAAACTATGCTATTTCCCCTATATAACGCTTCGATAGTAATCATAATCATATATAATCAATTATAATAATTTTCATGTTTTTTTTATTAGCTATCTATTTTCTAATGACTATTCGCGCTTTTGTTTTTTTCCCTAAACGTGTGCTCGTGATCCGGAAACTTGCGAGGATGCAATTTTTTGCGAGATCCTCGACGTGTCCATTGCGGGGAAAGCGCATTTTTTTATTAATCATTTACCTTTTATACGGGATATGAAAACAAAAAAATATGATTTTTGTGTTTGTCTTTTTTTTTTGTCATTTTTGTGTTTTTTGTGTTTTTTTTTAGTTTTTTTTTAATTCGGTATCTGTACAATAATAGTGCGTCTCGGTTCAACCACCAAGAAGTACAATAAAACGCACTTATTCATGGTATGACTTCACATTGTTCTTCATTTCTTTGAATACCAACCGCAATTATGTACGACGGTAATATATATATTTTTTAATATTTGCAACGAGGAACGGAAAGAAAAATGGCCTTCTGATCTTCTTTAACTTTGACTAAACATCACGGATGAATGATGCGACATTTTTGTTGCCGTTTAGTTGCACAAAATTCTCCAATTATAAACAACTTTTGGTCTATCATTTATGATTATCAGCATCATCATCGTTAATTAGATTTAAAATTTTTGTTTCACCCCACGGTGTCATGAATTCGTCGGGGAATGAGGTTGACACCGTTGTTCTCTTGTTTCATGCGCACGCAATGAAGCGTGTATCAGTGTAATTGTAGGTAATACGCATACCTGTGTGTAAAATTCTCAAAATGATATTTCCTCGTAAGTGTTTTTGCGTGTGAAAAAAATATATATATTTAAATTGCAACACGACTGGCGCAACAAGCTTCAAATTTGATCGCGCGTTTCTTGTGCTTGTCATCGAGTACAATAATGTGATACACGTAACAATGTACATGTGATATTTATTAAAAATAATTATTCTCGCATATCGCTAGACAGTGATTCTATTTTTCAATTCGTTTAGTGTAATGATGAACCGTGGAGATTTAATTTGAAAATCAAACATGTTATGTTTGTTTTGTTTTTGTTTGTTATGTTAAACAAATGTTAAATAATAAAATATTAACGAAATATGAGTAACGAAAAGAGACATTTCAAGATACTTCCACGATAGTTTTATTAAACAATAGCGAAAAAAATTGATCTCGCTGATTAATTTACATATCATATCACATTTACAGCAATCTCAAAATCATTCTTAAAATATGTACAACATATTTAATCAATCCGAATGATCATGATTTTCAAGAGTAAATGTCAAAGAAAAAAAATATTGCTACATCGAAAAAATGTGTGTTTTTTCAAAGTATTGCACGTAAATTTGCAAATGAACGATTTTGCGTCAGATGAAACGTTCATTTGGAAAATAATGAAGAAATTGTTTGCTGAAGATGTTTAATATTTCTAAGAAACTTTGTTTAATTTTGTACTCAAGTACTTTGCAAACAATTTAAATTTAATCGAACAAAAGCAATTTAAGCTATTTAAAATAAATTGAAAGATATCGTTTTTCAGATTTCATTTAAAAAAATCATCAAATAACATTTTCTTTGGCTAAAATATTAACAATAAGACATAAATAAACAACATACGACTATATCAGACTAAGCATATGACACCAAAGGACACAAATCACAATTAACTTGTAACATCTTACATTTATTACAGCCTTGTTTTCTCTATGTACAAATTTAATCATGTTTCGTTACATCGTGAAAGCATCGTGAAACGTCATTATTTAAACACTTTTCAATACAAATTCATATTATCAAAATTTGGCAATAAGAATTATACTTTTTTTCATTTCAAGTATTGAGAAACTATGTCTTTTCACGAGATTGAAGAAATTCATTCAAATTCAGAAATATAGTAAAGTAACTAAATTATTGGACTATAATGACAATTCAGAGTAAAAAAAGCGTGGGAAGAAAATATTATAATCTTTAAGTAACAAGCTAGCCCACAGTGTTATGAGAATAATGAAAAACTAATTATTTATTTATTTCAATATTTCCATAATTTAATTTGTTTTGCACAGGGGGAAAATATGTTTTTGGAATATGTATAATATGAAAAGATATGATAAGAGGATATCTTAAACAAACAAACTTTTGCTATAAGTACAAATTTTAACAAGTTTCAATGCCTCAATTATAAGGTTTTGTCGAACGCTTATCTATTCTTCATAGTAACACTATGTGGTTCGAAGGACTGAAATATGTTTTGCGTAAGAGTATGTGCATGTAAGTGCGTGCTTAGCAATGCGAGGAATTCAGACAAATCATTGTCGGCGAGAAGAGTGATTGGTCCCGGATTGTGGGTTTAGAGATAGCCGGGTATATATAGGTAGATTGCAATCACCTTTGAGATTGCCAATTGACTTTGTAATCAAATGCATCGCGACGTACTTCAGTTACGTTATCTAAATCTACCTTATCGTATTAAATAAAAATTGATTCAGTAATAAATGAAAAGAAAAAGGAAACAAATAAAACAATTTCTAACAAGAATATTCTGAACTAACAATTTTGGTAACATAACAAAAAAGTGTCTTAGACCTTTCATGCGGTATCTTTCTCTTAAAAAAAATCATTGCAGTTACAACTACCATACATATATGCAGTCACATTTCAGTCATAGTTGTTCAGTACAATTGGTCTAAAAAAGAGGACAGATATTTATGTGATTCTTATATGTTGAATTCACTTTTAATCACATTAAACGCAATTAAAAATAATTTTTGTTTTTGCAATTTGGCCGCTGTTAGACTCGTTTGATAGAGATTTTTTGCGCAGAGAAGCATGACATCTCGGATGAATATTATATTGAATTCATTCAATAAATAATTAAGTATCACCGCGTGGAAAAATTAGTCTGGATATAGTCTGGCGAAGTGTATCCAGACTACATCCATACTATATCCAGACTACTTTTTCCACTAGGGTCTGTTAGATTGTACGCAAAATTATGTTATATATTATTATTGTTATTTCATATACTATATTGTAACTTACGTTTCTGTTTAAATTAAAATATATTATTTGTCTAAAAACTTAGTTTGCAAATGTTTTCTGTGTTTTAATATTCGCACTCTTAAACACAATCTATTAATGATAAAAGGAATCATTGCGATAACGAAAATCGTTTTATCCTAAGAAGATTTCATTTCAATGCCAATTATTTTTACAAGAAAATTAAATCTTTTTCGTGCAAAAGTATTTTCGTTTTCACAAAGATTTCTTTTATTTTAAATAGATTATTTATAATAGTGCTAATGTAATATAAAATATAATAACTTTAATTCAAATTTAGCAAAATATTTCAAAATTCATAAGATCATTTATTGGCACTTTATAATATTTATTCAATACAATGTTTCCTTGAATATAATATTAAGAAAATAATGCAAAACTATTGATTAAATAGTATGTGAACAAAATCCGAACTTCAAAATGCATGTATGGGTGTATGAATAATATAAAGTTTGATGAATTTTGGGGAATATTTCAGCGTAGTGTCTGATTCGGAAATTGTAATGGGAGCTTTTGATTCAGGTCCTAGATGAGCCCAAAATGACAAATCAAGAAACTCACGTACAAAATTGTATGTTTACATGGATTGTCTTTCGTGAAAAAATCGGTTCAGCTAAAATACAAAGAAGCCCTGTTAAAAGTAGAGCTCGTGTCTACGTAAAAGTGTCGCTTGCATCAAAATGGAACTTTGGGGCAATAGCACAATTGCCAGCTACAATATGCACATTGTTTATAAATACGTATAAAAAACCGAAACGATTTGGAATATGGCAAAATCAGTCTCAGGGTCTTCTTCATCTGGATTTGGTAAAATTACAACCATTGTTTACATGTAATGAAAATCATTCTCATATTTTTTATTTACTTAGAGCAGCTAAATGAGAGTTGAAGTGTATTTTTGTATGATCATTCTTCTTATGCGTGTATATGTGTGTTTGTGTCAATATCTATGTTTTGTTTGATGATAGTTTAGTTAGAGGCTTTAGGTAGAACAGCGTTAGATTGTTATCTAGGTATTCTCTCATTTCATTAAAATTTTACAATGTTATACGCAAATAATTGCAAAAACATACCCTGTTTCCTGTAGTCACTGACACTCTGTTTCAATGACAGTGTCCAACAATGTGGCAAGGAATTTGGAATTGGATCGCGGTGCACAGTTGTCATTAGATTATTCTACTTTTTTATCTAGATTTAGTTTTCTTTTTTACTTCTATTTTCTTCTTCTTCTTCTTCTTTTAAATAAGTACTGTGTTTAGTGTTTTGTTCTCGATAACGAATAAGTTTGTGTATTATTAATTTTTTTTAACTCTTTCAATTTCTTAAATTGATTGAGATTCGTCTTTTTCACGCTTTGCACACTTTACTCACCGAAACTCGGAACACCAACATGTGTCGTGTAAAAATAAATTCGAAGCATCCTCATCGTTTACACTAGTATTGTGTCTCTTTTTTCCCTTCATTTTCTTTTGTTCACACCTTTTATTATTCTTGCCTTATAGAATAGCATATTCTTTATTTATGTTGATAAGTTTATAGCAAGATGTATACTATTCCGTTGTAGCAAAAACTTTATTGAATAAAATAGTATTTTTTATTTATTTTAGTATCATATTTTGTATTTATGTATTATTTATATTATATGTTAAATTGTGGTTGGTAATTCTATTAGTAATATTAAAATGTATGTATTTCAAAAAGCTTATAACATAGTGATATTATCAATTGGTGCTTACATAGAAGCATTTTTCAGAGATTCTTCTTTCTGTGTTGTGCGCGAGTGTGCAGTTGTGTGAATGTATGTGTATTTATGCAATGCAATCATTTGTTAATCTCAGACTTTTCAATCATTTTTATGTGTTACATGTCACATACGTTACGTTTCATTTTTTTTTGTTTTTTTATTATTTTGTTTAAATTCATTTTTTTTGTCTTTTTAAAAATTTTTTATTTTATTATCAAGAGAAATACGTTTTAGGTAGTGATCAATGCCTACATTTTATTTTACTTCCACTTGGACGTCTTCTTTCTTATTTTTATCTAATAAAAAGAAAATAAAACAAGTGCGATTCAGTACTTTTACCAACCAAAATTTAGAAACTCATCATACAAAAATCAACCAATGAATTTTTATTCTGAGGAATATCGCATTGTTGTTTTGTTTTCATTACTTTAATAAAATAATTATCAAAAATTTGACTTTCATATTTATATTTCGTATTTGTTTGTTGTCGATAAAAAAGTTACACTTGTCTTATATTTTTACATGAAGTTATATTTTAAATATTTTGTCTTTCTTAGGTTTAACTGTATTATATAATATCGCGTTAAACTATACGAATTTAGTCTACTTTCTTTATTTAATTTTTTGCATTTCTTATACATAGCAATAGATTTAACTTTGTAGCTGATTAATTTTCAATTTTTTGCATATTTTGCTACACGACGGGTAAAATTTTCTTAAAACGTCTAGTACTTTACATTATATTTTACTATACTGTCAGATAAACCGAAAATAAAATCCAAATAAACTGAAAATTAAGAATACATGATTTAATAATATAATTGTCTTTTTAATTTTCCATAGTATCGGTCTCTCATCCTTGTATTGTCCTTCGCTAATGCGAACTAGCTGCTTTTCAGCTAGTACAGTTACATTAGTTGTGGAAATGAAATTTATGTTAAAGTATGGCAAGCTTTTACCACTACTTAATTTTGTATATTACTGTGTCAATAAAATTTACTTATTCACAGTTATTATGTGACAAATAACACTGAAATTAAAAAGAAATAAAGAAGAAACACTCGTTATCCTCTGTTTGTCATGCAGTATAGTAACTTTATTCTCTTGTATTGTAACTTTTATGAAATTTTGGCCGACGTGTGGATGTTTAAAAACAATTTAAGATTATTTGTAAATTTGTCATCGATGCTTTCAAAGGTATAATTTAGATTAAATAAAGATAGGACATTCATTTAGAATCATTCTTAAATAAGATCAAATAAGTGATAAATTACATCATTTAATTTGATCTTTATCAACGATAATTATAATTTTTTCTTCGACATGACTTATTATATCTTCATGGATGCCAATTATTTTTCAAATGTTCGTCTAACGTTTAATGTCAATCCTATAAAATATTCAAAATCCATCAGAAAAGTTTTCGAAATTATTACAAAAGTATACGATCTCAACATAATAAAAACGAGATGTATAATTCGTGCTCGTAATGTTTAATTATAAATAAATTAATGTTTAAGTTAAAATTATAAGTAAATTAAAGAAAATTTAGAAGAAGTAACAAAATTTTAAGATCAACAAAGATCAATAGACTGCAATAACACATCTTCAAACAATAGGTCAACAAGTTGAAGATATCAATAACATAACTTGCTTTTAAGAAGTAATGACATATGAATGAATACATTTTTAAACGTTATGTCATATCTAAAATAACTTTTACTAATGATATATTATTTAATATCGACAATGTCAAAATTTTTTTGCTTTTTACGTTAGCGATGAACATTACGAAAAATAATCTGATAAAAAATGTATAAATTGTGCAACTGTAATAATTCATAAATAAATATGGCATAAATAAAAAAATGCGTTATCTATTAACTACTACTAATCAGTAAAAATAAATAATAAAAACAAGGCAATAAAAATAGCAAAACACATTGTCGTTTGTACATACGCATATGTTAGACGTCTAAAACTCTTGACTCAACATAACGCACGAATGCATATGTTACATTACCGTTGATTATCATATATAGATACATATATAAATATTATATGTATGAACTGTGTATATGCATATTATATATATTCATATGTATTCTATATATTATGTATATATGTACAACATAGTTTGGCGTTGTGTTCAATTGGCAACGCCTGAACTGTCCCTTATTAAATAAATTTCCATTGTTTTATTATTTTTTTTGCCTGATTTCCGGTTTTCGCTCACGGAAAAATTGTCTCCTATACCCATGCGGTTTTAAAGTTTACCTAATATCTTGTCTGTTTTGTTATAATGCAATTTCCAATTTGTATTTATGACTAGAATAATTCACTACAATGCTAAATTTGTCGTTAAATATAACTATTTTGCTATCATTATATGTACTTATTATATATAATTGTGTAAGTACTTGGTTCACGATTAGAACCTTAACGAGATCAGGATTTTCCTCTCCGTTCCTGCGCGTTCTACTGTACCGCGCAATGCGAAAATGTATGATTTTCTGGCCTCGCAAACAAACGAATAAATTAGACAAACAATTACATGAAAATTCTTTTCTCTTTTTTTTGTTTTATTTTTGTACAAAAATAATTTGCATAGCAATTGGACGTACTGCAATCGAGGTTGCGACTCATGTTTGTTGACGCGTTTTGTGAGCACGCAAAAGTTTGAAAGATAAATGAATTACAGTTAAAGTTCACAAAATAGAATTTACATAAATGTCACGCGGGACTTGGAGATCAAAAAGGTTTTGCCCGATATAAAATATAGATAAAATTTAATCAGCCCGTAACAAACTGTCTATTATGTTGTTATGAGAATCGGTTAAATAGCACCAATGAATATTTCCAAAGTTGTCACTGGCGCGTGACATTTATCTCAGTCCAACGGAGAGAATAAATGAAACAAAAGACTCTAAGTGAATTTATAATAGAGGTCCATTATAAATTTTTAATTTTATTTCCGGTTAACGAGCAGCTGTTTATCATTCTGAATTAACAATCAATTCAATTAAAAATGATTTTAAAATAACTGAAACATTATTATGCCTTTTTTGTGATAACTAAACACGTCAAAATTTGTGCTTCGCCATCCTCATATTAAGCACCAACGAGAACTCGAAGTGCATTAAGACAATGGGTGTGTCATGATTATATCCTTATGTTACTAAAATTTCGCTGCGCTTTACAGTAGAAAGCGTCATCGTCGCATCGCAAAACGAGACTTTCGCTGATGATTCCGAGATTTGTCTCGATGTTGCGGTTATTATTATTATTATTATTATTCATTTGCATCTTTTTTGTATTAAAATTTATAATTTCGTTCTTAAACGTAAACTAATGCAGAGTATTTATACTTGCGCCGATCTGCGACCTCGTTGCCCATTGCTTCGCGTCCGCAAAAAGAGTTTACTTTATCGTCGTGTCTTGTTACCTAATAAATCATTGTGATTTGCGTTTAATTTGTACAAACGTAAAGCTTCTTTGACTAGATACACTCGAAGATCAACGATTTCTTTCACACCGTAGCGCTCACTCGAATCGATCCTTGTAAGCCTTCAGCGGACGGATTGGCATTTTCCAAAAATGCCGCGCCACTTCTTCTAGTCTTTGGCATTTGATTTCATTTTTGTCATCGGAAGATTTTTGAGAGGAAAAAAAAGGTAGAAACGGCGAGACCAAGACATTTTCCACCCGATCAGGGGGAGGGAGTCTTTATACATAGATCGTCACTTATGTGACTCTTTCGCCATATCATATGCCAAGTAACACTGCTGTGATGGAAATAAAATATTTACAGCACGAATTGTTTCCATCAGAAGCAGATTTGTTTATCTTCTTCTTCCTTTCACTTTTTCTTCATTCTCCTTCGTATTATTATTATTATTATTTATGTATTTATTTATTTTCTTTGGTACTTAATCAGCATGGAACTTGTGAGGGCACGATTTTTGGAATTGCCAGGAGCGCGTGCCGCCGCTGACTTCTGAAGATTTACCTGAGTAACTGCTTATCATATTGAGATTGGATTATCGGTATAATTTAGGACGTATTCTGCATTGAGAACATCCGGTGTAGTAGCGTTTATTTGCTTAGCTGCTTGTTTCTCAAAGTCGATCTTTATAGATTGTAATAACGGGCGAAGCAGGGTCCATCCGATGGCTCCATCGATCGGCGATGAATTCGCACTAATGATTTCTATTATTTAGTCTAGAGAATTAACTAACTAGTAAACTATTTTTTACGGTGAAGAGGATAGAAATGAGAATTCCATCTCTTCACTTCTGATCTTCGAGTGCCTTTGGATTCTATCCCGAAAGAAATCTGTAAAATAAAATTATTATTTATTATTTTTATATAATATAATATTTTAAAACATATGCTTAAAGCCTACTTCAATCAATATATCATTTGTGTAATATTTACATAATCATAATAGAATTTAACATTTAATTTAACTCTGCATTGAACATAAAATTTAATTTAAAATGTTTCTGATTTATCTTTTTAATAAATACTGTATTGAAAATTTTGTTTATTCGAATCAGATTATGGGGCATTAATTGTTTAAAACGTTTTGTCTGAACAATTTTAAGCATAATTTTAATTAAAGTGGGCGTAGGTATAATAAATGAAGGATTAATGTATATAATCGACCACCGAAGGTGTAAATGCGGAAATTGCAATTTCAAAATAATATTTCGAATATAATATATATACTCTGTTATTATATTCAACAGTAATTGATATACTAGAATTTATATTTAAAAAATGAGAATATTTTCTTTATTTATCAGAAAGTTTGACTTACTTTGCAGATTATAACATATCGTATAACCCAATCAGTTTTCCTAGGCTAGGACGTGGGTTAGTACGGTCGATTAGCATCCTTGGGTCTTTTTAATTGGACTTTTAATCGCTTCATTCCTATTTGGAAGCCGTTCATTGACTGAATTGCTACGTTTGCACTTGTCGGATTGTCGAATGACACAAAACCTGCAATGAATAAACGCATTAATTATCTTTAGTAATTATTCTCTGAAAATTTGTATACGAAATTAATCAATTGAATGATATTGACTAATATCGATTTTCATTATAATGAGAAGTGATTCGATTATCCTAATAATATTATTTTAATTTATAGTCAAAGAAGAATGGATTTGC
The DNA here is from genome assembly GCA_022817425.1 of Gryon sp. ZL-2020. Taxonomy (NCBI): domain Eukaryota; kingdom Metazoa; phylum Arthropoda; class Insecta; order Hymenoptera; family Scelionidae; genus Gryon; species Gryon sp. ZL-2020. The sequence goes on along the minus strand of JABFPJ010001306.1, from coordinate 6,458 downwards.
ATTTTAATTATATTTATTATTGTATCATTTTTAATGACGTGACAAATTCATTATCAAGATATTTTGAATGAAAATGATAATATAATAATTGAAGATTAGAGTATTTTATGATTTAAATTATTATATACGATTCTATTATCATTTTATTATAATTCTGTGACAGTTGGTTTGAACAGCAATGTAAGTATCGATAAATCAGAATTGAAATATCAATATCTGTATTAGCTGAATTATCCACACAAAATATGTACTGCAACTGAAATGCGAATCTGCAATTGAAATACGCATATTCAAATATGGAATGTTGCAATGTAATAAATGTGCATTGCACATATTTCCTAAAAGATATATTGTATTTGTTTAAAAAATATTTACATGGAAATAATATAATGTACATTTTGAATTCGTTTTCGTTGAGGTCTATTATTCCATCCATACCTTATATCTGAAATAAAGTCTATATAATTAACAAGGTTCATATAAATATACACGCAGAGTAGAATTAACTTAAATATTTATGCTTAATCGAAAATTCACGGAATTATCAGCAGTAAAGAACGAAGATGAAATTTTGTGTAAAGTTACTGTACTTTTCAATGCAATATTATTGAAAAATCGTGAAAAATTTGTGAATAAAACAATAATTTTTAATGAATAGTTCAGTAATTTCTTGTGAAATTTTGCATTTATCCGTGTACGACTAAAAGTTTAATAAATTTTCGATTTCAATAATTGTGCTCTGCGTGTAAAATTTTATTGTTTGGTATCAAGTAGAAAAACGAAATTTTGTATATAAATTGTGAAGAATTATTATATACAAAAAATGAGATGTAAGTAATTTTGTAACGTTTTCAAGATCTCTAATACAAAATCTTAAAGATAATGATATTATATGAAGAAATAATTCTGTTTTATATCAAACATGGAAAACAAAATGAAAATATAAAAAATAAATGTGTAATAGAAATACCAAAAATGTAAAATAAGTTTAAAAGAAATGTAAACAACATGAACTTCTTTATACTTGTATTAATGTAATATATTAATAAGAATATATTCTCATTGTTATTTTATTTATTTAACTACTTTTCTTATAATATTATTTAGTTTCTCGAGTTTCACATAATAACTGTCATGCGAAGTAATATTATATTCTATTTTATTATAAGTTTCTTAACACTTCTTGCGATTCTGTTCCTGTCAGCATTACAACTTCTTTAGACTTAAATTATCCATATTTTATTCGTTGTGCTGTTTGCATGATAATAACTTTTTTTTATTTCGATGTCAAGTTTATAATAAACTAACTTAGAAAGTCCGCGATTTAATTTCAGTCTTGTTTGCCATTTTAAATTCGACATATTGTTTCTTATTCATTTATGTGAATTAGATTTCATTTAATCAAGTTAGCAGTGGAAGTACTAGTTGTAAACATTTTGTATTCTAACTAAATATATGGAAACCTAATTAAATATATATAGGACAAACTATATCTAATTACTTCAAATATATTGAAAACTAAATACATTGAATTGCATGTAATTAGCGGTTTTACTGTGCAAGGACTTAATTTTCTGTAATTTATTTTATATTAAATATATTTTTTGGTCAAATTCAAATCAATTGAATTAATTGAATAAAGATTATACATTACACGGATTATAGTAAAGATACAGATACTGACAAATGGTCTGTATAAATTTTTTGATGATGGTTGCTGATAATCGACCGACAACCACAACAAAAGTTTCTGATACAATACATATCAAATAACTTTTGTTATTATATTTGATGTCACCCTCTATCTAATTACAGGGTAATCTATCCTTTTTAACGACATCATGAACCAATAAAAAATGTTTCACATTCGTCTTATCGCGCTTATCACGTAATACGTCACTTGAAAAGGAACGTTGCTGAATGAAAAATGACAAGGTTCGCAATAAATAATTCAACCGAAGTCACAAAAGAGGGAACCGCATTGTATATGCTACTCAAAAATCTCAATCGATTTTCGATCGGAATTTTATAGGAGTCACATTAATCAGATTGCAGGATCATAAAAATTATAACTTTAGAAACTAGATATTAGTTTGACAAAGTAACATTAAAATAAAGTAGAAGCAGTTTATCAGTTTCGCGTTTTTGCTTTTTAAAGTGTATTTTGAAAGATAGAATTACGTTTTTATCGTCATTTGAGTTGATCTAACAACCTTAGTAAAAAGTCGAGTTTTACTACGGAATGCTTAGATCATTATATATGTTCGCGGAAAGAACGTTAGAAATAAAAAATGTAAACTAACCAAGATTATTATATATTTCGGTTACCAATCATAATTTTGCATGTTCCAATACTTTTCAATAGTATATGCTAACTTTTTACCATTACTTAAATATTCACCATTTTTCAATTTCAGTCTATATTTTCAAACCGATATATATATTTTGCATATATGAGAAAAATATTTATAAATGTATATCTCACACATATACATTTATAAAATGCAAAAGACGTTGTTTACTGTAATGTTTAATTTTTGTTCCATTTGAATTATGATGAAAAGTATATTCTTTCGAAGTTAATCTACAATTACAATCTATCTATGTTTAAAAATTGCATTGAATTTTCTGTGAATGAGAAGTGCAAACAAATCATTGGACTTTCAAATGACACGTTGTTAATTTTTAACATTGAGTTTCATTGTAAAAATTATTGAATTAAAATTCAAAATAACGTCATTTTTTAATTATATTTTAATATGAGCTGATTTATTCAGTAAGTTTTCAAGTTATATTATTTCGAGTTTACAATAAAAGTTACTGTTGAATGAAGACTTCTTTTTAAGTGTTTGACTTTAATCGAAAAATTACTGCAGCGTACAATACAGTACAGTAAATCTCAATAGGACGCCATTTAATTATTGGCAAATCAATAAAATCCAATAACACTCAATTGAAATTTGAGAGATTAATCCTTTTATCGTAAAACGAACACGGATACAATTCAATTTTATTGAATTTTATCGGATTTTATGGATTTGCATATGTTGGAAATTTTTGTGACATATTCTTGCTCTATTATGAATACAATTCCGATTATATTAACTCAAGATGGAATAGACCTGTCATTTCAATTTTTCTTCAAATTAAATTTTTATGTTATATTTATTACGTAGATGTTTGCAAAACATTATTTTTGGACTATTATCTCTTTTCAATTTTCCTTCACGTTAAACCATATTAAAATACAATTTTATGATAAACTAATAAAATATTGCAACACGTTCTACACTATCGTAGTGGATACACGCAAAACAGTTTGGACGATTCGTTGACTTTCGGTAAAAATGTTCGACGCTTTGATTGAGTGCGCCAAGGAAACTGAGGATTACCAGGGTGTTTGTTACTTTTTGCGTTGACTTTTTTTAGAGCTTTACTTTTATTGCTCGCTCGTTTTCTGGGCTACGTGCAATTTTTATCTTTTCTTCTTTGTCGCGAACATTGCAACATCTAAAAGGGACAAAAAAACTATTTTTCAAACATTCTACATTTCGAAATATCATGGAATCTCGTACGTATTTTAAAAGGTATTTTCTACTGAAATCAAATATGTCATCTGAAAAATGGACAAATAGAATAACTTTATTTTCAATTTCTGTTTTTCAATTTTGATCTGTTTTTTAAAATTTAGTAATGAAAGAAATACTTTTTTCTGAAAGAAACACCAAAAATATGAAACGAAATGCTGCTTAGGTATAAGATACTGTTTTTTTTTAAACAAAGGCATTTTGAATTGCCTTTGAAGAAAATTGTGAAATTTGTTTTACGGAAAATCGGTCATGATTTCAAAGAATAAATTGTATTATTAAAGTTATTTGATTATTCATTAAAAAATATTATTTTTATATACAAATATTATATGCATTTTATATATAATTGAAATAAAAATTACTAATATAAAAGTAATGGAGACGGAAGAGGGAAAGAAATTTTTTCTTTTAAATCTTATTTATTATGCATTGTAGATGAATTGCTTTATTTACTCATGCATAGAAAATGAGAAAATTAACTTTTGTTTTGAAAAAATGTCTGTACCATTTTCTACAGGGTAAAAGTACACTGTGCGATGGACTAATAACATGTCACAACAATAATGATCAAGCTGCTTTCAGTACAGTATTTTCAGATTTTCAATTTCTTCTCTTCTTTCATGAAATGAATGCACTTTTACGAAAAAATAAATTATAACATTACGTTCTATATTTTTGTTATATTTTGTTCTCGAGATAATACGTTTCTTTCTGTTCTATTTTCTTTATTATTTTATTAAAATATGTCAGCCAAATAAAAATGACATAAATGACATGATAATGAAAAATAGTACATTAAACATTTTAAATAAACTATAAATGTTTGGAAAATTGTCAAAATTCGAATAAAGTGTTTTAATTAAAATCACTTGAAATCTTTCATGTTGCCGTTATGTTTTTATATTATTTAATATTTTTATTAACTGAATGAAATAAAACATACAAAGCATTTAATTTGATTGACATTCTGAGCGTTAGATGATGGATGAAAACTCTTTACTCGACATTTTGTCGGCCCATATATACACAATACATATATTTGAGTAAATCTGTCTATCATCAGTTGATTTTTTTTGTTTCAAGATACATGTTATTTTGCATTATTATCATCATTTTTCACTTTTGAAATAAATGTTTAAGCATATTAGTACCATTCAACAATTTTCTTTTTTATATGAAATGTAGTTATATGTAATAACATAATTCAAACCAATTAATTTTTAATAAACAATATATTTCTCTTTTCATTTTTTGAAAAATATACAGTAAAGTTCAAAAGATTCTAGCCACTTGAAATTTTTCAAGAAATTAGGGGTTATTCTAATCATCATATCTTTGCCAATTTCAGTGATAAATTAATACAATTTTGATATGATAGAGATGATGTCACCTAGAAAGTACTCCTTTTTCACAAATTATTAAATTTTTAGAAAACATGATTTTAATGTTGAAAGGAATCATCAAAAATGATTGTAAATTAAACAAATTAATGTGCAAAAATGTGCAAAAATATAAAAATATATAACTTTGCGAAAAAAAATTAATTTTGAAAATTTATACGTATATAAAAAATAATCAAAAAATATGAAGACAATATTAAATCTTTATGAAAATTTTTTTTCGCGAAATGACAGCATTTTAAACTTAGAATGTTCTGTGCATAAAAAACATCTTTATGTTTAGTTGCGTATAACTTTTACAAACTCACTTTTTTTTAATTTAATGAAAAAGAGTACTTCCTAGATGACATATTATTGCCATCATATCAAAATTTCATTAATTTATCATTGAAATTGGCAAAGATATAATGATTTGAATGACCCCTATTTCCTTGAAAGTTTTCAGATAGCCTGAAACTTTTGAACGGTAGTGTATGTCAATTTTCACAAAAAAAGAAAAAATTGTAAAATAATAAAATTATTTTTAAGTCAAAAAAAGTTTATATTCTTTTTTTTATTATATAAAGCTAGAGTGATATCTTTTATATCTGATGAGTTTTATTAAAATCATGGACAAATCTTCGTATCTTTTGAACCTTTTTTTCTTTCAAATTCGTCAAGCAGAAGACATAATTGACCTTTGAAAAATGGCTGACACGGTTGAACGAAAAGGGATCTCCTGAAATCGGCGTAAGTCGTAAGGGTATTCTGAGCTTACCCTCGTATCCCCCAACTGGTCATATTTCAGATGAAGTTTATGTCGACATAAGCTATTATACGAAAAACTCGTAACGCAACGCGATCCTTTTTGACTCAAGAGTTTGATAAAGCGGGGATGTAAAACAACAACTGGCAACTCAAATTTTTATATTTCGACACTGGCGTTATTTCCGTGCCAATTTCAGAGGCACTGAAATTACAGCACGTAAAAGAGTTACAATCTCGACAGATTTTAATGCCACTTAAAATTTAATTAAGAAAATTACTTTAGTTACGAAGTTGAAGAAAAATGCAGAAAGTTCTTGCAATTTTTTTTTAATTCAATGTCATTTTAAATTTATTCAACATTAGTTCAGTGTATTATCGAATTTATAACATAAAAAACTTTAATGAATTGAGTTGAAACATTTGTAAAAAACAATTGACTGTATAATCTTAAAAAGTCAGTAGTATAAGTCAACTTTAGATGAAACATATGCTGAATCATATGATTCAGCTTTAAATTTATCATTCGTTCATAACCATGTGTCTAGAAAGATGAAAAGATGATTTGTCATATTTTTATCTGTTCATTATAATGTTTTATAGTATTCAAGTAACTGTACAATCTATGGCACATAATCATGTTTATAAATCAATTTAACTTGTATAATGTTTTTGAAAAATTAATATTTAACAAACACTACATCTGGACAAAGTATTTTCTTTT
>JABFPJ010001305.1:0-26936 GCA_022817425.1 Gryon sp. ZL-2020 | reverse complement strand
TTATAGAAACCGTTGGCAGCCAATCTTCACCCATGATTGGGCCAATATCATGTGCCAATAATGTGCCAAGCTTGGCAAATGATCTTGGGCCAGAGTTAAACATTGTTACATTTGGATATTTAGCCAACCTTGGTTATTAATTGGCGGCCAACGATCGGCAAAATGTAGCCGATACTGTGCCAATACTGAGCCAATTGTAAATTTCTGTTTGGGTATATTTAAGAGATCGAAAGTTGCGGGAAATACTATTTCCGAAGGTCTTATATTTCTTTCGTAGTCACTGGAGAGAAACGTATTTCTCTTTTTTATAACTTTTTTTTTATTAATAATTTTTTAATAACGTATATATAATATAATAAGTTGACGGACTAAAGAAAATGAAGAATTAGGTGGAGGTTATATAGATAATAACTTTTTCATTTTTATGTGCAGATGAAGAAGCAAATTCATTTTGAGTTATATTTTTTATCGTCTAATTAACGAACGACGAAATGCAATTCATGCATAAGATATTGTGTTTAATGAACGTGTGATGGTTGATAAGAAAAAGGATAAATTATTATATTTTGCAGTACTGTTTATATTCGTTTGATGTGTAATGAAATTTAAAGCAAGAAAAATAGAAGCAATGAATAATTATTGGAAGTATGTTAAAAATTTATAAAGTTATCACAAATAATTAAAAAGAAACTTTGATAAGATGAAATTAAATCACGAACTACTAAGTTTTGAGCTGATTCAACTGATTATAATAAGGTCGATATTCAAACAAAGAGGCGAGAGAATATTAATTTTTAATTAATGGTACAATGACACAATATTCTTCATTAATAATTCGAACTTACAGAATCTCTCTGTTTCTATTCGTTTTAATTATTTTTTCATTATTAATTAATATAATTATAAGTTTCATTAATTCTCATATTTTTTTCTTATTTTCGTTGTATTTTATGCCATCAAAATTAATTTTGTCTTTCTTGCTGTACTTTATTTTAAATTTATAATTCAACACATCTACTTTTTATCTTTAATTGGATAATTTTAACTGGTTTCTGTTTTTTAAAATTATTTTTTCATTATTCATTAATATAATTGTAAGTTTCATTAATTTTCATACTTTGTTTCTTGTTGTCTTTTTATTTTATGACATCAGAATTAATTTTTTCTATTCTATTTTGTATCTGTAATTGGATATTTTTGAAAATTAGCAGAAGATATTTAATATATAATTTTTACGCTAATTCAAAAGGCTCAAACTGAATTAAACTGTTAAAATACTTTTAAATAGTTGAGAAGTGCAAAAACTTTTCAACAGTTTCAAAGCTTGATCTTAGAGTTGTTAATTGAAGGTATCTGAAGGTTGGGCAAATGCATTGATGGAAACAGTAATCAATATGCAATGCTAATTAAAAGGTTGGATTATATTATATAAACTTTATCAGCCTGAATACCATGTCTTGTTTATCATATTAATCATCATACTGAAAATGCAACATTAATATGGATAAATCAATAATATGATAAACTAGTCTAATTAGATTAAATTTTAATATACATTTATATTAACTAGCTAATTAAATTGAAGATAACGTGAAGATTCGAATATATTCTTTAAGCAAATATTTAAATATATAACATTTTGCTGACGTAAACTTTATATGTATAAATAAAAAATATATTTTACCATAAAAATACACGTTTACTATATTTTTAATATATTTTTGCATATATTTAATATTTATTTCTTGTATTATGAATTTTAAAAGAAAAGTATTATACGTTTTTTTTCAAAGACGTATATTAAAATTAATAAACGCAATTATGAATTTTCAAGTACATGAATATAAAACTACAAATAACAGTATATTAATTTACATACAATATTTACTTCGCATTTGATTATACAATTATTATACAATGATTATACAATTATACAATTATACAAAAGTTGATGTTAAATGGAATAACTTAGTTTTGAAAATTCAAAAATGAATGAAAATTAATTTTTATAGATTATTTACATAATGTTATGTATTGTATGTATTATTATTTTAAATATTGTAGATTATTCATACAAAGCACTTTATACTTTGTATGATAATAATTTTTGACTAGTAATTATTTTATATTAACTGAGACCTGAAAAAAACAGATAATCTTTTTTTTTTGAAAAATATTTTAAGTTTATTTTTCAAATGTCGGTATGTTAATTAAAATTTTTTGTTTGACCTTTTTTGTTAACATTTACAATACTTAAATATATTTTGAAATTACAAAACTTAAAATATTTTGAAACGAGAATTCAAAAGTAAGTACTTGAAATTTAATATATTAAAGTACATTAAAAGTATATTAAAATTAAAAACAATTTTAACAGCTTACCTTGAAAATAAATACAAAATATATTTTATATATTTTTTTCCTTTGAGTAAACATTTAGAATTTAACATTTTAATTTGTCTTATATAAATAATTATATTAATTTATGCAAATTGTTAAACTTGATTGATTGTAAACATTAAAAAGTTACAGTTATGTTAATTAAATTTCTTAGCTGCAAATTTATGAATTGTAGGAATAAATGAACATAACCATGAATCGCGAAAATCGTGAGATCAATATTACTTCATTAATGTCATGATGTTTGTATCGAATTGGAGTGCTATTATTTCGTCAAGTTTACTGTTTCAGTTATAATATCCGTTCGAAAATAGGTTCGTGTGAATGCTAATGTATCATTATTAATGTAGCAACTTGAATTAAATTTGATTTGACCAGCATCAGTTACTTTTTATTTATTTAAAACAATACCATTGCCTACATAAATAAAATAAAATTATATATATTTAAAAAAATTCATCATTTTGAAGTTCAGATTTTACAATTACAGGAAGTTACGTTATATAATTATATAATTCGAAATGACGGTGATTTTATAAATGTCAATTATAGTTTACAATAAACTCAATTGTCGGTATTTTCAAGGAATTTTAAAACTGACGTATTTCTGGATAAAATGATTAACTTCTGTCAATTGTGCGAAATTTATAGACTGTCCGTCGTATTCAGACAATACCAAAAAAATGTTCTCGCTTTTTTTCTGTCGACATAAATGCAAATTGTGCATATAGAAATTTGTTAAGCCAAAGACAGTACAACAACAAAAAAACTTTAAAAACGATAAAAAAAGTAAATGTTTATAATATTTTTTTAATTTTTAAATTTTGTATGTTTCATTCAAAAGTTTATTATTTTTCAAAGAAACATATTTCATTTGTTATTCCATTTAAAATACAGTATCATTAAAGTTTATAATTTAATAACAAAGTTTCCACTTAATATTTTGAAATTACAAAATAATTCGCAAAAAAGTGTTGCATATATTTAGGAAAACTCATGTGAAAATTGACTGAGTACGTTGAAATGTATATTAAGGTAATACGCCCTTAATCAAGTTTACCAGAAAGCCTCCATTGGGAACTTAATCGGGTTGGGATATTTTCAGATCGAGCCAATGAAGACGAGAGAAAGGATTAGAACATGAAGGATACATTAACAAAGTCGTATCAAACAATCTAATCTTTCGTTTGGATCGTAAATTTTACATCTCCTAAACTGCTTAATCTCGAGTATTTTTTTAACACAAATACCGTCTAATAATTTTACTCGCGTACACTGCAGAATACCAATGCGAAAGATTCGTATAAAATGCTCGAAGGAGTACTTCAATTGCCTCGTGATCAAAGTACAAAAGCTTTATTTTCTATGATTTTCACATTTTGATCAATTTTCGAGATAATGGCATTTTTATTGCAATTTTTTGAATTAATAGTTTTTTTTATTAAATAATATTTCAGTGGTACAATTAGCCAGAAAATAATTGATAGTCAATAAACCCTCACGAACGAAAAATATATATGTAAAATATATATTTAAGTTTGGTTTTTCGCCGTTTTTTAAATATAAAAAATATCAATTTTATATACAAATATATTATAAATGTAAATTGAATATATATATATATCTTTTACAGTATATTTTTCGACTATATATATTTAAAATATATAAATTAAATATATATTTCATATATATTATATATATTTAATGTATATTTTTCGTAATTATAATATTGCAGGTAATTTTATATGTTCCTTGAAAAAGCGATTTAGTTATTTAAATTTTTTATTTTAAACTCTGTCTCATAAAAAGTAAGTTCCCTTTGCCATTGTGATTGATTAAATTTTCGTTAGACATTTCTCAGAACAGAGTTCGGATAGCAGATACAATTTCACGTTAATGAAGTAGTTACTTCTTTTAAAAATAATCTTGTTGAATTTAAACAAATATACGTTTCTTTTAAGTGCTTTACTTCTTTTTTTTCTTTGATATTTCTAGTTAAAAATTGTTGTGTTTATTGAGTCATTTTTTGAACTGCACATATTAACTCTAATATTTGCATGTTTTAAATTAGAACAACAAAAAACCATAAATACAAAAAAATTAAAGTTATTCATAACGAAGATTTTGCATAAGCTCTATAATAATTTTCGAACAAAAAACTTTAATTAATATTTCTAAAAGAGCAAAAAATTGTAAATTGTCAAGTAAAATAATTATGAAAAATACTTAATTAATTTCTGCTCGACTGAAAATAAATATTATTAATTTACGATTATTAATATAATTTAATAGTTATATTTATAATTTTTATTTGTATTTATAATTAATATAATTCTAATTTAGTTTGCAGATCGGCACTTCAAAAAAAAATGATTATGCATGAAATCCTGATTATAAGCCTATACGCTAAATAAATGTTTAATAAAAATTACTATACTATTTATGAAACTGAGGATAACTTGTACAAAAAAAACATATATCAAAATGTATTTCAAAATATATAACTTTTCGTTAGTAAAATATATTTGAAAAATATTCTAAATATGTATTAAATATATAATTTTTTGCCGAAAATATATATGCACCTATTCATAGATATTTTTTTAAATATATTTCGAAATATATTTTCTTCCGTTATGGAACTCGATAGAATGTAAAAAAATATTATAAAATAACATAAAAAATATAATATATAATAAATAATTTATTCGACGATTATGAGGTAATATTCTTTCTTACAAGTTTCATCAAACCAAAATCGTTATTTCGTTGACAATTCAAATACGCTTCAAATGGGTTTACTCCTTTTTCCCCTCTTCTCTATATATTTAAACTTGTCAATTTTTGATTGGATGATTTTTATTTGCGATAACATTTTTACGCGGTTACACTTTTATTTGTATATACATTTTATACACGAAATATTTCACGTTTCATCCTATATACTATTTATATTTCAGTTTCAACAGGTTTTATATTTCAGTAATGTAAAATCATATCCGTTTTCTTTCTTTTTTTGTCTTTGGTTGGTTTTTCATTTTAAATTAACAAAATGCCAACTGAATTTTAATTTTCTGCAGACTTAAGTAAATGCATTGAAATCTATTATGTGAAAATGTTCGCAGCTAGAAAGTAACTGGTATTTTCGTAGTATGAAGCAATCTTTATTACGAATCAATTTCATTGCTTCAAATTTCAATAATGCTAAAATTTGTTCGCAAAAACAACATAGAAAAAAGAGAACAATTTAAAGAGATTCAGACAATAAATAAATAGATTTTTTCTACCATATAAAAGAGATTTGTTTTCTCATTTTCTTAAGTAAAGATTCTTTTAAGGAGAGACTTATATTAATTTGTGCGTTTTTATTAACCTTTTAAACAAATCACGAATAATTAAAAATGTCATTTAAAATGGAAAAAAAAAAACATTTTAATCAGCTTTAAAAGAAATTGCTTTTAGTATTTTCATTATTTTTATGTATTTTATTTAAAACAAGTTCTGATTGAGCAATTTTTATTTCTTCCCCCTCAATTCAAAAACCAAACTTTGTTACAAGTTAATACAAGTGAAGTATCTGCTGAACAGACGTGTTAAATAATTTAACTTTAAAAAAGTGCATTTTTGTTCATCATAATTGAGAAGCAGCGGTTGTTCAAAGAGTAATTGAATTATTCAGTTAAATGATCAACATGAATAATATCAAGAATATTTATCAATTAAATGACCAAATCAAGTGTGAAATGCGTCATTTCACACTTGATTTAAAAATCACTTGAAAAGCTTTTTATGCAAAATAGAATGGTTGAAAAGAACTCAATCGAAAAATTGAATTCAAATTTTTGCTCCGATAGAAAAGGTAAACATTTGAATAAAGAATATGAATAAAACTAATGTTCAGAAGAACAAAGCATTTTGATTTTGTCAACGCTATTTCATAATCCTTGTATTTTGTATAAACAATCTTTGAAGTTATGATCAAATTATTAATCAATCAAACATGCAATGAAAATGTCTTATAACCAAATTACTTGAAAGAATGTTGTAAATGTTTTACTTACTCGGTCATAAATCTTCATTAATTATGTTCAATGAAATTTATTAGTCATTAGATAGTTGTTACGTTAAATCTATCTTGTAATGCAACTTACTCAGCTCTAAACTGATGTGATTGTTATAAATGCTTCACTAAGAATTAAACTTGATCCATGAAAATGCTCCGTCACGTATCGCTCCTGAAATATTAAGGCTCAAATATGGCAATAATTTTATTTGAATACGAATATTGATGTGACGTAATACATCAACATAATCCCGCGGACATTTCTGATTAAACATTACATCATATTTGACCCTTTCTGGACTGCACAAATTGCTTTACAAAATTTGTCAAAAAAATGTACGCGGATGAAAAATATACACGTAAAATATGTATATAAGTGCGATTTTCTGCCACTTTTTATATATACAAAGTATATTATATTATATATAAATATATAATGTATATGTCATGTGATCAAATGTATATTTAAATTATATTTTAACTTTATATTAAATATATATACATGACATATATATTATATCTAAATTATATATATTTAATAAATATTTTTGTCAAAATTGTTGCCGAAAATATATTTTTATATATAATTTAAAAATATTTTTTTGTCTAAGAGAGAAGGATGAAAATTGTTTGTAAGTAATTTCCATTAAAAAAAATTACAAAGCTTTGCTAAAAATTTGTAAAAAAATAATAAAAAAATTAATTATTTAAAATGAAAAAAAAATATATTAAAAAAGTTATGTGCCTTATAAAGTTTAAATTAAAAAAGAGACGCTTCCTAAGGTAGGATTACAACGTGATGTTTTATTGCAGCGCCATTAAATGGTTGAAATAATACAGTCCTGTTACTGTCTCTTATTACAACTTAAGTATTACTGTGATTACACATTTAAATGGAGATAATTTTGATAATTCTAGACTTGAATGTCGCTAAGATAATACCGTACAAGTTGATATTGTAATCTCGGCTTATTTTATCTTTTCTATTTATTTTCTTAATTATACCATTTTTACATGCTAAACAATAAAATATAAAAAGTGATTAAATAATGAACATTCAAGCTACATTTTATTTTACAATGTAGGTTATATTAACGTCACAAAAAATTAAGTTTCACATTGACATTTTAATATAAAAGACATTGCTTCTTACGAATCTTCGTTAATTTTTTTAATGCTCTAATTTTGCAATTTCAGCAAAAAATGTGATAATCAAAAAAGGGCATTTTTGTTCTTTACGTGACGGCATTTGGATTCTAATTTAAGATAATATTTTTGTCAAATACTCTTTTATGATTATAATTCAATTTTGTTTGTACGATATTAGATGCGCTTGTCAAATTAATGAACAATAATACATTAATTTCAGTATTTAATTAGACAAGCACCTATGCGCCACAAATATGTAATAATTAGCAAAGCAACTATGAAGCTTATAGTACTGGTTTATCTTTTGAGGAATTAATGGGAATAATATAAAATCCTTTGTAAAGATAATCGAAATCTAATATTCTTACAATCAAAGTTTAATTCAATATATTACATTTTTCAAAATGAAAAAAACAGTCTTTTCTTATAATGAAAAATATCATTTTTGTACAGAATTGCTCATAATTAAAAACAGTTATTAGTATCGTATTTAATATTCCGTTTTAAAATAATTCGAAAAAATTCAAATAAAGACTGTTAATGAAATATTTTTCGTCGAAATGTCCTTACTATAGGAAGAACAAAAATGGCGAATAATTGTATTATATTATATGGCAATATTTTAGGATTTGTTGTATATATGTTGAACTTCTGTTGAATTATTCATGTTTTCTTGTTCCACACAATTCTATGGTCAAGATAATCGCAGAATTTAGAAAATTATTTGTCTACTTGATTAGCATAAAATGGAATACTAATGATTTTGCAGACGTTAAATTTACATAACTTATATTCCACAACTTATTCCAATTTCATTTAATAAAAACATTTTCAAAATTGTATTACAAGATGTTTGATATACCAAGAAACAATTAAATATTTCATTGATTGATGCGCATGATTATTGATTAATTAAAATGTTGGAGGACTTTGGCACAAAATTCAAATATTTGCAATTAAAATTGCTGCCACTGTTCTTGAAATTCACTTCGATTACAGTTTAATTTATAATTCATCGTGTTTTCTATTGTGCGTAACGTTTCAATTATAAGCTTTACGGAAAATCGAATAAGTTTAACATTGTTTTCAAAATACTGATGAAACAATCTCTCACTGTCTATCGAATTCGATAGACGACAGTTCACTAACGAAGTGTTAATGATTTTTTCGTTTCGCCAAATGATTGACGGCAAAGACCATTGCGACACAAAATGTTTTCTTTTAAAATGGTTGACGTCTGTAATAAATAATTTTGTAAATACACGGGATATTTCATTATATACGTCAATATTTATCAAATAATATTTAGCATCGGTTGGAGATGATATTACATTTCAAACGTCGACAGATTTTCGTGATATACTCATACTCAGATACTTTTTGAACCAAGTAACGACGAAATTATTTTTTAATCATTTTATATTTCATAAGCTGTCATACATATTTGTTCAAAGTCCATACATTTGATACTCTTTTGAAAATTCAGTAAAAATTACACAAAATTAGTCAGCCAATTTAAAGATGTATTTTATTTTTATTACTTTTGAAATGTTTGTATCATTTTCGGGATTGAATATTGTTGATGTCAGATTAATTATTCAGCAAGTAAATTAATGAAATGACATTTGCATAAATTTTCGACTAAATATTAACAAAATATACAAACAATTTTTGAATAAATATATTTATGCCATTGAATTTTGTCAAGATATATATGAATGAAATAAAATTAAATGAATGTTTTCGAATGGAGAACAATAAAGGATTGTCTTCAAGTGGTTCAGAAAGTAATTCGTTGCGGCGCATTTTAGCCAAATATTAGAAGCGCAATCTTTTTCTGTCTACTGAATCTTTTCGTGACATGTGAAACAAGGAAAGGAACTTTAATCGATTGTTCAATGAGCAGACTGTCTATTATTCGCTAAGAAAGGGCGCAAAGTACGCCGAGAAGACAAATGTGTAAAAGAGCGCATTTATTCAACATTTTAAAAAAGATTATATCAATTATATATTATTTTAAAAATGATTATGTAATTAATATATTATTTCATGCCGGACAGAAAAAATATCAAACAATTTATTTATATTTTTACAAATGTGCTTATGAAATATATTTTAAATATATATTTTTATGTTACTTTTATGTACACATATTTACATACATTTTTTATATATTTCGAAATATATTTTCTTCCGTTACAGATAATGATTTTAAATAATATTTTTCTAATTAAATTATAATTTGTATTAAATATTATATAATATTTTGAGTCATTTTAAGTCATTTTGTATGTCACATGTGATAAATAACAGTGAAAAGAGTTCATTCAATAATTCAAGCCATCATATTGTGTGAGAAAAAAGTGCAATTATCATACTAGCATATTGAGTTTCTTATTAATCTTCCACATATGAGTGGTGATATATATGGCATGCAAATCCTTGGTGTCACGGGTCGGATGTGACATATACGTCATGCGGTTTAACTTTAAAGAAAAATTGTTTTTATTTAACGGACTCGACTACGAGGCAGAAAATAAAATAAATGGCTCGCATAAATACCAAAACAGTTGTAGAACAATTTTCTAAATGATGCGCAAAATTTGTTTACTTATTTAATAATGATAAAGGAGAAAAGACATGCATTTGCAAGTCATGTTTCAATTAAATCAGAAAAGCAAAGTTTATGGTGACAAAAGTTATTGCACTCTGAAATAAAAACGGGGAATTTTGGCTTGGAGAATGTACATTGTTTAAAAAATAAAATTAAATGTTGAATATTCCCTAACAAAACGAAAAATATATTGCGATTATCTTATTAATATATTTTTAATATATTCGTAATATATTTTTAAAATAAGAATATATTAAGAATATATTAAAAATATGATATGAATATATCAACAACATATTTTTATAGAAAAAATATATTCACAATACATTCACAATATACACTAAGAAAAATAACTTACAATAAATTACTGTTTAAACAGTAACTTGACCACAGAATGCCCATTAACCGAGTAAATTCTGTCAAAAACTGGAAAATTTACTTTCTGAACACAAATTTTTATTGACTTTTTCAAGAATTGTTGTGCATGAAAAGAAAATATTTACTGTTTTTAACAGGAACTTTCATGTTAATAGGAATTCTGTGGTCAAGTTACTGTTTAAACAGTAATTTATTGTGAGTTATTTTTCTTAGTGTATTCACAATACATTGAAAATATATTTTTCGTTTTGCTAGGCTTAATTTGATTGAATTTGAAAAACGATAAATATTGTGTTTAATTATGTAAAATAGAAATATTAATTTCTATAAACTGAAGCGCAAGTGTGAAAATCATATTTTCCGTGATGCAGTTCTCGTTTACCTTTTTAATATCGTGTAATAATATTGCCTTTATCCATTATTTTAAATTTGCTTATGAAAAAAGGGCTTAAAACTTAAATGTTTAATCCAAAATTGTTTCAAGCGTCTACATCAACATCGTTAAAGGAATGAACGCGGGTAATCACTCTTTCGTATCTCTCTTTCTCTCTCTATACTGTCGTGGGTTATTTTTATCTGCAGTTGAAAATTGCATAATTCGGTACGAAATTGTTACTCGATGATTCAATCGTACAATTATTACTTCGAAGGATACAGAAAAAAAGTTGCAAATTATCCTATTTACTCGTGAATAACGTTATCAGTATGATTATTATGCTGATCGAGTTATACTCAGCTTATGACTATATTATCGAACTTGTGAATTATGAAATGATGAAGTTTTACAAAAATTTGTAACTGAATATGAAGATGTTAGAGCAAAGTTTTAAAAATGCAACTGAGTGGGGGAGAAACTTTTTAATAATAACTCGAATGAAAAAGGGATAAAAAAATTAATAAACTTCATAACGCACGATGAAATACGGTTTGCTTTTATCATTGTAAAAAATGTATAAGTGGATTAGTGTTAATAATATTTTGTGTCTATCGTACTTTAAACCAAAAAATATACGTATCATTACTGTAGTAATATAAATGAAATTCTGAAAATTACGATAAACGGATTTCACGCTAATTTGACGATAATTTCGAGTAATAATGCAATATTTCAATGATTAACATTTTTATTGGATGAGCGAAAAATGCAAATTTTTGTTGCATGGAATATAGTTTTATTCTTTTTTTTGTATTTGATTTTTTTCGTTTTTTCTCGGTTGTTTTGTTTAGCTGATAGTAAAATTACACAACACAGATGAAATGTACATTTTACCACTGTTCTTTCACGCGGGTTAAGAATTACTAACAGACATTTCCGGACACTTTTGCAAAGAGAAAGCTTGATAAAAAAGCACACGTGGGATTCAAACTTAGATGTTGTATGTCACAAGTCGGAGGCGCTTTAAAGATTACACTGTTGCGACACCTGACGTATGAAAACAAAGGCAACTACTTGGTTTGCACTTTCGTCGTCGGTATCTGTCACTGTCTTAACTCAAGTGTGTAATTCATATACATGATATACGCAATTATTATGCAACTATTTTCCCGACTATATGAAATTTCAATTTTATTATCTGTCACAAAATGGATGATGTAATTTGACATTTTTGTGAAAAAAAAAAAACGTGAAACATGAATAGTCATAAGAACTATATAAACAGTACAAGTAATTATTTGGATAATTTAACAAATTTCTAGATAATCAATTTGACTATCTATTTTTCTCAATGTATCAAGCATTTGCTGGATTAAGTAATTCAATTAAATGTATTAAATTTGCAGAAAAATTGCATTGTAAATTTGCATTAAACAAATTTAATTAAAACAGATACATTTTTAAATGTTTAAGGATAAGAAGCAAATGGTATGACGACACATACATGTATAAAAAAACAGTTTAATATTTACTAGAATTATAGGAAAAAATACCATACCATATACACTGAGAGTCATTTGACATGAATTTTTACTACAAGTAATACCAATCTTGAGACGTTAAAGAAAAAGAACAAATTTTACTATGAAACATAGTAAAATTAGATATTGAAATCGTATTTTTTAAGAGTATTTACAGCAAATATCGCGACATTTATGTCTAATTTTACTATGTTTTATAGTACAATTTGTTTTTTTTCCTTCACGTCCCAAGAATGGCATGACACATAGTAATAAATTAT
Organism: Gryon sp. ZL-2020; assembly: GCA_022817425.1. Lineage (NCBI taxonomy): Eukaryota > Metazoa > Arthropoda > Insecta > Hymenoptera > Scelionidae > Gryon > Gryon sp. ZL-2020. The sequence goes on along the minus strand of JABFPJ010001305.1, from coordinate 14,155 downwards.
GTTAAATACACTAAAAATCCCTATCATATGTCTCTGAGTGTAGGAATGACGATATTAAAAAAATACCTATACTACTTAAAAAGTGCTAGTTCTTAAGTTAAATTTCACTATTATTATTATATACACTAAAAATTATTATATATAAATTTTTTTCAAGACTTTTGCATTTTTTATTATATTTGTATAAAGATTTTTTTAATATGTAAAACGATACGTCATCATTCCTAGATGTTATAGGATTTTTTCTTATAATTTTTTTCGTGTAGTAAAATTAAACCGACGAACAACAAAACTGAGACAAAAAATATTCATTAAAGCAAAATAGTGACTACTTTGATCGTAATTTTCTTAATAAACAGGAAAAAACTGTTGTTAAATTAAAAAATCGTAACAAAATGTGATAGAAATTTTTTGTGCGAAAATGTGAAGTTATTTTTTTTTGTTAATTAAAAAAAAATAATCATTTAAAAATAATGGTTACGAATTACGTAATAATATGTTATAGAGAAGTTGTCAATCACGAACGTAAATTTATTGAAAGAATCATATTCGTACAAATGAATTTTTCTCTTTTCTATTATATGACTCGTTTATTTGCGTTTTTTAATTAATCAACATTAATTAACTTTTTCGTTATTTCAAATACAAGAAAGAGAAGACAAAAAATGAGAATACCCATATGCACGCCTGCCAAACGCGTTTTAATATAAATTTTGCAAAGCGTCGTGACACATTTGACTTTTAATTTCACACATATTTTAGTTTCCGCTTGCTGATTATATTTAATTGTTTTTTTTAATATATTGATAAGTAAATGTTTTCGATTAATTTTGATCGCGAATTTCAATAATTTGCAATTTCATAAAATGCTTCGTTTATGAATTTCAATGGACATTTTAGTAAATAAAAACGAATAAAAATTGATAAAACTCACAACAATTTCATCAAAATAATATTAAAATATTGTTGATTAAACTTTAATTAATACGTTTTCCTTTATAATATCAATTTTATTATTAATATTTAAAATGAAACTGATTTTACTTTTTTATATTTGAATTGTCATAATGTCATAAATCTATTTATCTTATATATCTGTAAACATGACAGAACATTTTGAATTTTTTTTCTTTGAATAAAACAAAAAATTAAAAAAACACCAGAACTAAGACAATTTTTGTCGAACATCATGTCTCTTTACATAAAGCTTTATCATAATTTTTTCTTGCAAAAGAAGGAAATGCATCGAAACTTTTGCGTGCAAAATCCTTTGCCGTATATGCACTTACGCATTTATCTTTGTCTTCAAAATCCTTGCAAAATACTAGGTATTTAAAGCATTGAAATTCGATAATAATTTATGGTACGATATAATTTTGCGATACCGCAAAACTTTTTATAGACAACGTAAAAAAGGACAAATAAAATGTGCAAAATAATGAAATATTACAGCCGCTTTTATTAAAAGAACCATTATTTAATTGTAAAATATGATACATAATAATGATATTTCAAATGAAATTATAATTATTTTGTTTAAAATTATGTTTTCAGTTGAAAAAAATGTGTAACATGAGAATCATCAGTTATATCAGTTTCAGTGAACTTGCATTTGAATCAAATTCATATGAGTGTAACTTTTCGCAGCATTATTTTTCCACTTAATATCTCTATTTCAATGCACTTTTTAATGTTCATAAACAAGTAAGCGTGGAAGTTTATTGAACAAATATTAAAGTTGACATTGTTTTGTTTAAACTTTTCACGTTCAAGTTTTAAATGCATTAAAAAAATTATAAAACTTTCGCGACATTTTTGCAAAATTTCTTTGAATTGAAAAATGACATCAATATCTTCGGCATAAAGTAATCGTTTAGCAAAACTGAAAATGATGGGTTTATGTTGAGAATTCAATGTATGACTTTTTTGTGTGTAGTATCTTTAAAATATTGTCAGAAGTTGATATACGATCAACCTCTGACTAGGAATCGAGTTGGTAAGATTTATTGAAAATCACTCTTATCGAACTATCCGATCGCGACTATATATTTACATAGTTATGTATATTATCGTATATATGCCGAGTACTTTACTGTTTCAAGGTAAATGAAACACACTGAATTCATGAATTCATGCATCTCTAATCATTTTAAATTCATTCATTTCAATAATTGTCACTGCACTTCCTCGCAAGATTTTCGCTTGTGACAATATTTTGCTTTATGGTTTTGATGTTTAATCTAAGCAATAAATTGTTTATGATTCATTGAAAATAGGCATATCGACTAATGTATTTGTCATTATTAATATTTGAGTTATTACACAGATTAGAGGAGATATGTAAAGTCAAATTGAAATGTAATTAGTATCAATAAATGATTGAGTATTCTTAAAAAGTAGAACATATTTTTACTTTCCGCATATAGGAACAGATAATTATATTTTTCGATATTTCAAAATAAGACATTTTAATATATCCTTTGCGATTTATCTTTATTGATTTTTTCGAGTTTAAAAAGATGACTTTAATCGCACGTTTGATCATATTTTAAATGAAAATACTAAAGTGAACATGTTTATAGTATATAATTTTGGAAAAAAAATTGAAGTTAATTTTAGACAAAATGATTATTTTGATAAGGGATGGTAATTTCAATTCAATTGGATATAGATATTTCGTGCTGATTTGTGTTAGTAACTCCAGAAATCGCGAACAGAATCCCAAAAGTGATTCAAGAACGAAGATACCGAAAAACGGCGGCAACGTTAGCAGAGCGAGGACGTTCTATTTTGGGCATTAGCCCTACAGTAGAAGTCGGTGATTTTCCGTGTTCCCGTTACCCAGTAATAAGTCAAGTCAAGAAAACCGCGAAACTTTTTTCCGCCACGTGCTCTGCGAACTTCAAAAACAGATTCAACTTAACTTTTTACTTTTGGTATATTTTTCGAAAATAACATCAAAATGTACTTGATATAAAAACTATAAAGTCAAATCGACAATCTGAATTTTTTTTGTTGAAAGAAAGAAATGATTTTTGAATATTTATTTGAATATTACAACGTTAGAAAAATATTTAAATATTATTTTATCGAATATAAAAAGTTCAAAGTTAACTTGTTCACTTTTCAGTGTGTAATAAATAAAATAATGCTTCGTTTTTTTATTCAACTTGAAGCTCTTTTGTACGAGCCTTTGTTAGATTCTTCAGTTTGAAACCAAACTGATGCATTTTCAGCACAATGAAATGAAAGAATAATTTGAAATAATTTATAGTCTAAAATGATGATATTATTAATGTTTTTTTTCCTTCGAAAAGTATGAAAAAGAAAATAACGAATGAAAAAAAATATGCTGAATGTGATTGTTGAATGAAATTCTACACTTTCGTTCAAGATTTTTCGAGTGATAAATAAACTCTCGTAAAAATGAAATATGTATGAGACATATCAAATTGAATAAATATTAATGAAAGTATATGAAAATTCAGCGACAAAAGAAATGCGAAATATTTTTACAAAAGTCTTACTTATTTTGTCATGAAATTTATTTTTACGAAAGATTTTTTTAACCATTTCACTGCTTTTTTGATGTACTAAACATTTTTATTAAAACATAATATTGATTTGTTCTTCGAGTTTAAACTTTATTTGCTTTCAAGATCTACAAGAAACTTCTTCTGCAGCTTCTTTCATCTTTCTTTCTCAACATATAAGTTTTTGGCTTATGAGACTTCGGTTTAAAGTGCGAACACTTAATAAACTATATGAAGATTAAAATCTCAAGCGTTACTTCAATCTTAGTTCTCATAATATACGTAATTCTTTCAACTTAAAACTTTCTTGAGCATCATTCGAGTAATTATACACACTTACTTAAGTTTTCTCAGGACTCACTAAAATGCATATTGCTTTAATCACTATATCAACATGAAATTAAATTGCGACATTCAGTCAACACACGCAAATTTTCGCAATTATAAACCAAAATTATCCACAAAATATAATGCCGCTTTTCTTAATTTTTCGACAGCACTTTCCGTCATTTAAATGAAACTGTGGCGTAAAAAAATAAAAAAAATCACAATATAAAAAACACAATAGAAATCGAAAACAAAGAACATTGTGTATGCATTGATTATAAGACAACTGTTATGTTGAATAAAAAAGAAGAAAAGGGAGTAAAACAATTTCGAGATTATTTGAGAAAAGAAAGTAAATAATAAGTTATGAAATTAACACAATAATTTAATTGTAAAGTTAAATTTTCTGTGAAAAAGTCTTCTTCTTCTTCTGGTTTGATATATATGTGACAATATAAGTTTGTAAAACGCTCTCTTTGAATTTGCTTGAATTGACGTGAACTCTTTCATGAGGAAATATTATACTGTCTCTTTTAAAGCAGATTTGTAAAACCGTGATAGAACTGTATCTCTATTTGTATGATTATACTTTCACATTCATTCAAGTTTCTTTTTTTTCGGTTTTATGTTTGGTTACTGACATGCAGCTACGATTGTTTATTAATTCTAATGTATAATTACAATTTGTTAACTAAATATTCATGACTGGAATTCAACTCTTCTTCTCCATCGTCTTCTGCTATAAAGCAGATAGTTTTTTTTGAACTTCAGAAGATAACTTTTCAACGATGTTAGTTTAATTCAAATATACGTCGACTTAAAATTCGTCATTTTTCCATTCCAAAAAGTTCGAGTCAAGTCTTCTTTTGTAATTGAAATCCGTTATCCAAAAAATCTATTATGTTCATGTAATAGATGTGTCAGAATAATAATATTTAATAAGGTTTTTTCAAGAAACAGAACTTCAACAATTATTTTTTCTATATAAAAATACTAACTTTCTCCGGCTTTGCCTAGCAAAGATTCAGCTGGGGGTTTTATAGGACATGTCATCCTTATGATATCCTTATGACATCCTTCTGACATCCTTATGACATCCCTATGAAATCCCTATAACATTCCTAGGACGTCCTTACGACATCTCCTGGGGCGCGGGACGGGGAACTCTAACACACAAAAATTTGTCTAAAAATAATATATGCTTAAAGATATATTGTTATTTTATTCTGATTTTACGTGATTGACGACATACAAAGAAACAAACATATTTTGAATTTTATGTATTAGTAATTTTCCTGACTTTTCATGACTCTCGATTAAGTCCGGGAAATGTTGAAAATCGTTTGAATTTTCAACGTGCACATTATATGTTGACATCACATATTCATTTTCGTCGTTAAAATAATACACGTGGGTATAAAATCATATTCAAAAATTGTGCATACTTGTCTGCTCACATCGGTCAATGTACTATTTATGAAATATGGTCCTATAATTCAGTCACTCATAACTCGCGCACAATACCTTCACACTCCACAGGCACTGATGTTCTGTTTCCCGTAACCATCGTGAGGTTTTTCACTGCCCAATGAAATATATTGTGCCGAATTATTCAGTTGTGGTGCATGAAATGTGCTTTGTTTTATATTTTTTTTTCTCGGTGCTCCTAATTGTGTAATGACAAAGAAATGCGAGTGTTTTATGTTTAGGTACATAATAAAAAGTGTTATGTTAATTTTAGGTAAAAACGTTGAAATTTTTGTTGTATTTTTGTCAAGAAACACAACCTTAATTTATTTATGATTTTTAACGTAAAAGTAACCTACTTTATGTACTCATTTTACAAAAATTTAATTTCGAATTTTTAATTATACATTTTTGACGATAATAATAAAATAATAATATAAAAAAATGATAATTATATTCACTAAAGTATGTGTGAGATAAAATAATGCTCGAACTTATGTATCTGATAATGGAAAATGTTACAATATTACATATTGAAAAAGCTTCGTCATTTTACATGAATTCGAATAATTCGGATATATGTAAATTTTGCCACTGAATGATAATTTATTCACGTTAAATATGTCGTACACATTCCGAAAATTAATTATACTTTTTATGGGATGTTTTAATTGAATGTATAATTAACAATTATTCATTATATCACTTATATTATTTGGTCATCATTTTAAATTAAAGCAATAAATTATGGTCTCTTAACAGTGCAAAGCAAATGTTCAAAAATAATTATTTTGAAAATTTAATTTTGAAAATTTAATTTGGATAATCAAAATCTGTATTTCTATTTTATTATTTAAATATCATATTTACAAATATTATATTTTTAACAAATATTATCAATATATATATGTTAAATGAATAATTTACATATGCACATCAGTGACATTAATTGTGACTGCTGATATATGAAGCATCGTCCCGACACTGGTTTATCTTGATTTCAGTCGATATTTTACAGTTTAACACTGTGCAAGATCTGCGCTAAATGTAAATTAATCGCTTCGCATGAATTCCATTTGAATGTTATCATTTAGAAGTTTATTTATTTATTGCGCTAAGAGAGCATTTAACATTTACAAGTGTAATCGGTTCGCAAAACCTTTTATACATCCATATCGATGATTCGTAAATTCTGTCATGTAAATTATTCGTTTGATATGCTTGATTTATGTTGATAAAACATTTTATTTTTTGCGTTTTTTCATTTAACAAATACGTGGAGAAAAATCAAGAGTTAATCGTTATATTTATTTTTCGACTAAATTGACTTCAATCAAGAATGAAAATATATTTCAAAAATATATATAAATATAATAAAAAAATAGATATCAAATACATGTAATATATTTGTAAAATATATTTAATATACATTTAAAATATATATTGTATATATTAGTGCATATATATAATGTATATTTTTTATATATAATAAAAAATGGTAAAAAATCAAACATAAATATATATTTCACATATATATTTTTCATCCGTATGGGAAAACTGCATATTTCTTAATAACAACGTAAAAAATGTCTAAATACGTTTCAACAATATTTCATACGTGATCTAACTGCAACATAATATTACACAGATATAAGATTCGATTGCAAAATCGACAGATAGAGATAATTCTCATTATGCATGCAAGTCCAATAATATACGGATATCTAAGCTGTAACACGCATTTGCATCCGATTATGCCTCTCTGATATCTTGAATGTGTTATATCTGATAGTGGCTGGCCAAAATTTATCCTTATTTTACAACTTCCCAACCAAAATGTTACATAAATTCGCATGAATAATTGTATATGTCCAGAATAAAATCTCCAAACTTTTATTTCTACAATTTTCTACGAAGAAGCTATCATCATTTTTATCAAATACAATTTTCAAATAGAAAACGAGAAGAACGAGTTAAAACTTTCTTAAACAATTTTGCATCTTTTAAACGATTTCTCCTCTTCTACAGCGTTAAATAAAGCTTAATTTAGATTTGAATTATTAGTCAACTCAACGTTCAAGTTTTCTATCTTCATGTTTATGAATATGCGTAATTAGTCAAATTGCATTCATTTTTAACAAGGCCTAATAATGTCGCTTTAAGAAGTCTGTTCTTTTAATATCAATATCGTCCGGCAAAGGAGATAAGCAAATAAAATCTTTGTCATTTATAGTATATCAAATTGGTATATACATAATCATAAATAACTTCGTTATTTTTATTAACTGATCACGTTATGTAGTTTAAAAAATATATTAACATAGAAAATACTGGATTATGTTTAATAACGTTTTTTTCTCTTATAAAATATTAATAAATATATATATTAATAATATACATATAAAATTACGTATGAATATTTTAAACAAATATTGAATAATTAAATATTACCACATTTATGGTAAAGTGTGTAAATGTTTAAACTTCTATTTTAACCATTTGAAAGGAAATATATAACTGTGACTAAGTCACGCAGTTTTATCGTCAAAAACAATCTAATAAAATAACTTTTATCAATGAAAAAGATTTAGTATACCATAAACTGCGCGCAATAACTTGTATTAAAATGAATTTGTATGTTCGGCTCAACATTTGCGCATATTGAATATATATGGTTATTTTCACAGTATTTTTATATCAAAATATGATTTATATCAAAAAATGATTATACTTTTTTATGTTGAAAATGTCGAAAGAAATAATTATTTATTTATTAAGAGTTAATTCGTAGATTTTGATTGCAGTTCATAATTCACTATATATATGTCAATGTGATTTCAGTTTATCATATCGTCATATTATTCGATTGGTCTTGAAGGCAAGTCTTGTAAGATTATAAACGACGCCTTGAGTTACATTCCGTTAATAGCCTTATAAGGTATGTCTTGTAAATGACCTAATAATCTAATAGAGATACCTATTAATGATCCAATTTCTGTCCGATTTTGTGTAATTTCTACATAGATGTACTAATTGGTAATTAGAACAATTACCTTTGATTTTGATTTATTCGCAATTTTGGAATATATTATAAGATGTATAAAAATAAAATCTCATTAATCAGTGATAAATGTCAATAATATAGTCAGACTTTTCATTTAATTTTGTATTATTCGAAAATTCTTTTTGTACAATTTATGTTTGATTAAAATAATGTATTTTAAATGAATTTTGATATGTATTATTTTGTTAAACATTTATTTTAAATCAAAGTTAGTATTTAAAAAACAAATAAACAATTTGTCGTAAAGTATTACGACCTTTTTAATTAAAATGATTGTTATTATGTTCGAATAATATCACCCATTTAAAAAGAAATTGCTGATCTTTCATAAAAATAACGGCTCAAATTAAGAGGATTGATTTTGTTACCACCATTGCGGATTTTTCGGCAAATAAAATTACGCATAACGTATAATTAAATTAGTTCAAGCGCAAATGTCGATTTTCGCATTTTTATCATGGTTCTGTTACATTATTAATTGGTTACACTCATACAAATTATGATATACACAAAATAGTAATGAATTCAGTAATATTAATAATAAGCGCTGATTAGAATAAATTACATTTGCATGGAATATATGTTTCGCTTAGACTAATGAAAATTGATGGGAATTTGGTTATGAAGTGGAATGAAATTTAATTCAATTTTTTCAAGCAAAAACTTATTCAAGTTATTCGAGGCACAAGTCGCTTGATGAATTAAATCAAATGTCATCATTTTCATTATTTCAAAAGAATTACACAAGTTCCCTTGCATTTTAAACCAAATATTTCTAATTGCCATAGTTATGATGATTTACAATAACATGGAAATTATTTTTTGTTACTTGGTTAAAGTTTGATGAAATACTTTTTTTGTACTACTTGCAAGATAAATTACTAAACTTGTGTCAATAAAGTATCTTTTATCACTTTTTACAAGTGTCTTTACTTTGCTGAATCGATCAAACTATCGTGTAAATATTTAATTTGTATCCTACAAGTAAGATTTGCAAAAGCAAGAGATTAAGGTTTATGATATTATTTGTCTTAAAGCTTTTTTATGTTAGCTTATGCAAAATTTAGTTATTAACCACTTGTTTGTGCACTATCAGTATGCAGTAGCATTATACTTTTTCTTTCTTTTTCAACATCATACAAATTACTACAACAAGGGTATCTTTTTTAAGATACTAAAGCTTTTGATTAAGACATTGATATCATGTACCTAAGTAAAGTTTTTCAAAAATAACAAAGAAGATAACAAAAAATTCGCTGTGTGTATTTTATATTTAATATATGAAAAAAGTAGAAAAAGGAATTTACAATATTCTTTTTTAATTTGTGGCTGCTTTGTGAGTTTCATAATAATAACGATTATGCATTCAGATAAATATTGTTTCCATTGAGAGTATTTTTTCTTCATAAAGACAGAATAATAAATATTAAATTACACCGTTACGTAAGCAGTTGTTTTAATCCATTGAGAGTTTTATTCTCTAACTGCAGTTTGCCTTACTTTTTTTAAAGAATAAATTTCTGTTAAAAAAATGAAAAATTAAATGCAGAAAATGCTGACGAAACAAGAAGCATATTTACATACTTTTGTTTAGTATAAAATTGAACATAAGATTGACATATAATCTTTTTTCTGGCACGTGCATTTTCTCTCCTTCGGGAGGAAGATTATTTTCATCCCTTGAATGACGTAATGGAAGATTACATTCTTTCCTTACGTACAGAATGTAGGGATTGAAATTACTTTCCCTCCCTAGGGAAAGAAAGAACTATTTTCAGTCCACTTTTCAGGGAAGGTCTTTTCGATGCACTTGTAAGAAAAAATATCGTCCGCAACTAAGGAAAAATTGCTGATTCGACTCCTGTGACATTGCTACACTCGTCTAGAATCGGCAACTTTTCTCCCTTGTTGTGGAATATACTATTTTTTGTCCTTGATATTGTGGTATTCATTCACCAAATGCTTTTACACGAAAAAAAAAGGATATAACTTCTGAGAATGTGAAGTGCAAAAGTTAGGAGCATGAATTAATTGATGAGGAAATACAAACATTGGGGAAAAATTAATTTGCTGAAGCAATTCGTCCCAATTAGAAAGAGGTAATCATAAAGCTCGTCGATGAATATCAAATATTCTCACGGTTTGATTTACGTTTTTAATTATTCACATCAAATAATAGGTTTTTTCACTTGTATTTTTAGGTTATTACGTAATTTATTACGAACAAATGTTTAAATCCACTCAATTAATTTTTGTAATTGGAATAATGTGATTGCATTTTGTCCAATTTTTGACACATAATGCAAAAAGTTTGATTTCAACTTCAATGCTGATAAACTTGACTCCATTTTTCGATGCTTTCAATCATCGGACAATTTTCAATTATGAAATTGACACACTTCAATAACTTGTTCATTAATTTTCATCGACATACATTGTACCATACATTTATTTAACGTCATTAACGTGCATAATCATAATTCATTTATTTTAATTCATCATATAAATGCATAATGTTAAAATTAGGTTAAAATGTTATTTCTGCTTTGTTTATTCTTGTTACGTTCTTTTTTCTTCCGTTGCTTTTGAAAAAGTTTCCAAATCTTCATACTCACATTTGCAGTTGAGATAAATTTGTTCTACACAAGATTGAGAATAAAAATTATACTGACTATTGTGTTTTTAAGCTTTTGTCTCTGCAGATTATTCCGTTTATCTCACATGATGTTTTGATGATATTCACAATATTGTTCTCGCTTATAAGATTATGTCGTGTTTGTACTTACATTCTCTCTCTTTTTTTTCGCTTAGCGAAATTAATTCTGCACAATGTCGTAACAATAACACTATCTACCATAATTTTTTAATACCAAGAAAAAAAATTGCAACCCAAATCTTCACACATGCAAATACGATTAATTAAAAAAAATAAGTTTAAATAATTAATTAAACAAATAAATTAAATAATAAATTAAACAAATAAAAGAAATTGTTTAAACAATAATTTAAAAATAAAAATCATCGTCAATCTTTTACGTTTGACAATTTAAAACAGTTTTTGTGATTAAAATAGACGAATAAAAATGACTCTTGAAAAAGTACGCCTACTTGAAAAATGATTGTAAATTTCCGGTATTTATCTTTGACAGTGTAGAACAAAAATGTTTGTAATAATTCTTGTTAAAAAATTTCTCATCAAATATGTGCATTGCTTTACATTAAAGGCGATGTACGAATACAGTTTATTTCAAAGGATTTTGCCAGAACTAAAGAATCCCAAGAGAGCTTACAAATGAGAGACATTTTTTAACGTGTATATATTAACTGTTTTTTTTGTTCTAAATAAAAAATTATTCTATATAAATATTAAGTTATATATATATACATGAATACCATTCAATTGCATATTATTTTGTCCTTTATTGGACTTGCAAACAGTTCGCTGAAGGCTAATCTATTGATTTTATCTTTAATATATACGAAGTTTTATCTTTAATATATACGGCTCTATTGGATTACTTGAGGTGACAGGTCAATGTTTATGTTAAACCTTTTAATGCGGTTGAACTTTACTGCAAATACTTAATTACAATTAAAGTTTCTTTTTTGGTACAGTTTTCTGTCCCTTTTTTTTGTGTAATCTATATACATGAATTATTTGCAGCAAAATGTAACAATTGTGTTATTTACATATCTAAAGTACATATCTGCATTGGGACTGAAGCTTTGCCACCCGAAAACAAAGTATATTTCTAAATCATCCGTAAAACTTTGTCTGTTAAAATAGCCGAGTACAAAGATAACAAACAATTCACAACACTGGCATGGACCACTGATGATATTTGTTTTGCGAAATGGAACTCAATTGTTTATAAAATAATGATTAGTTTGTTATGTAAATTGCGAACCGTGTGTCAATTGTTTGTTCTCGGGACTTGTTATTTAGGATTGAGAATATCCTGAATGACATTGTGTGTTATCGTTTTTTTTTGTTATACAATTTGAAATTTCACGGACTTTCACATTTCATTGGATAATCACAAATTTAAACATTGCCTTATAGTTTAAATTTACTTCCTTTTCACTGCATTTACGATCATTTTATTTTATAGATATTTCAGTTTATTTAATTTGTTATTTAAATTTGTGTATGTTATGAGAGATTAAAAAAAACTGATGGAATCAAAAAGATAGAAAATAGACAAAAGTCAATGAAATAGTGACATAAATTGAAAACGGGGGAGATATCTAACTCCTCCGAATTTTATTTTATTAAGGCAAACTCCGCCGAAAACAAAAAAAAGATAATATAATCATAAGGTAAACTCCTCCGAATCTAAATAATCTATTACAAATTACTAGGGAAAACTACTCCGATGAACCAACCTTCGTGCCTGGGCACGAAGGTTGGTTTTGTTAGTTTTTAAACATACAGAACCGAGAGGCCTGGGCACAAAGGTTGGTTTTGTTAGTTTTTAAACGCACAAAACCTGGTGGCCTGGGCACAAAGGTTGGTCTTGTTAGTATTTCAACGTACAGAACCAGGTAGCTTGGGCACAAATTTGATATTTGACAGAAATAACACATAACCCGTAATATAGACGTCTGACAGATAGATAGGATTGTCGTTTCACATTTGTAAATTTTGATATTTATTTTTGAATCTTTCTAAATCTAATGTGACGACCAATCAGAAGCCCGAGAATCGACAACAATAAAACTATCGATAAAAGCCAACTTCAAGTGTTGCACACGCTATTTAATAGAGGATTTGAAAATAGTATCTCAGGTGGAAGTAGGGGGTCACAGAGTTTCACCCGGGCGTAGCCGGTGCTTCAGCTAATAATAAATAAATCTTAAAATGTATAGTTAGTTAAACTATATCTTAAAATATTGTTTTATATTTTATCTATATTTTCATACGTCAACTCTGTTTTAATTTCTCATATTACTTTGTCACGCTGTTTTCTACCAAGCGAGTTTGACTCGGGGCATAATTAATAATAAATAAAAAAAAATAAAAATGTCGAATTGAGTAACTTTCTACCTTGAAATACAATTCTTTAAAATTGAATTAAATATTCTAAAATATATCATTTCATTCTTCGATTCTGGGAGAATATTATGGTTAAAGAAAAAATCTCCCTAATAGACATTAAAAAAGGCTTGCCTAGTTAAAAAGCGGGCCCTGGGGTCTGATTCAGCCTTACCATTTCCGACTTAAGTCACTTTAACTATAGCCAAATTATATATGTGCCACATGTGATTTCAGTCACAAATGACAATACTGAATGGAAACCCTGGGTTAGTAAAGTCCGGGTTCGCTTCGTTACGGGTAAGCCTGGACTGGGTCAATGTAGGCCCAATATTGTATAATTCGTTGCAGGGTTCGAAGATAGGGCCAATATAGGGCCTAACAAGGGCCATATTCAGGCCCAATAAGGGTATGAAACGCCTACCCACACATTCTCTGTATAGCGTTTTATGGGCAAGCCATATTGGTCTCATATATATGCTATAGTAGACTTAAGTTGATGTTTACAAAACATTTCATTAGAAATCTCCGTAGCTCAGTGTGTAAGATGTTTAACTTTCACGTTCGGGTCTTGGGTTCGATTCTCCATAATGCATTTTTGAACAAATCTAACTAATATATATAAATATGAAAGTATGTTTGTTTGTTTGTTTGTTTGTTTGTTTGTTTGTTTGTTTGTTCGAGCATCACGCAAAATCTACCGAACCAATTTTGCTGAAATTTTGACAG
>JABFPJ010001304.1:0-26936 GCA_022817425.1 Gryon sp. ZL-2020 | reverse complement strand
CATTTGTCCATAAAATATACGTTTATTGAATGTCAATTAGACGTATTCATCACATTTTATTGACGTTCTTATGAACCTTGGAAGACCTTTGTTTGACGTCAAATGAACGTCTACGTTCCGTACGGGACTCTACGTGAAATAAATCAATAACCGGACAGATCTATCACGTTTCGATTTTCTGGAGTTGCAGCTGCAGTCAGATTCGGGCTTATCGAAAATTCCGGTGAGCTTTCGACACTATCCATTGCGCGTAGCTTTAGCTACAATGTTATCCGGTCACGCGCGGATCTGGCTTTCATCGTACTACCTTCGTACTCGTCATGTGTGTCGTACTCGTTGAATGCTCGTATCGTTATCATGCGTCAAATGCGACCAGATTGCCGAGTGTAGACGTTCATTGGGATAAAGTGAGAGACAGACTTCTAGCAAAATGCAAAATTGGTCAGATGGATTCATGGATCGTAGGCGAATTTCAATTCAAAAGATACACACAGTTCAGAAACTTTTGTTTTTCAAATAACACAGCTGCATGACGGGAAATAAAAATCGTAAAAGTACGCTTTAAATAATAAAACAGAACTAATACGAAATGCATTCTATGATAGCAAAAATTCTTACATTAATTTGCTGAAATTATCTAGTATTGAAAGAAGTTGAAAATATTGTTGAATTAAGTCTAGTTGATAGAAAAAAGAAAAAAAAACTATTTGAAGTGTTATTTTGTCTAATTTTTAACTTATTTTAATAAAACAAATTGATTGTGTAATAATTTTTTTAAATATCAATAATATATCGATATCAAAATATCGAGAAATAAGTAATAAATCGTACATTACATAAACAAATCAGTTTAATTATAATTATACAAAATTTCCCAATCATACATTTTCTACATTAAGTTTTTTTATGACTAATAGTTAAACTCACCCATTCAATGAATTACTTTTCGAATCACTTAATTTAATTTAAATAAATACTTTTCGCTATCAGGATTATATCGCCTCATAAATAACTAACAAAAATTGTCATCATATAAAGAAGAAATCGATCTAATTAAATTTATATTTATAAATCTTCTAATCGTCCAAGACATGTAAAAATAAATCGAACATATAAAAATGAAAAAAAAAGAATTTCTTATCGTTCGCATACGGTTCGTGGTCGTCCGTTCTCGTTCATATATACATTCGTCAAGAATGGTCAATGGGTACTATATCGTTCAGCTCAGGATTCGGCTTTGATTCTTACTGACTAATATATGAAGTGGCTCGCAGTGACGACGTGGACACATTTTCTTCGTGCAATGAACGGGAGGAATAAAAAATTCTCATGAAAGTAAATTAATAGACATTATGAAACATTAAGATTATGACTTAAAACTGTTCAGAAATCGCATAAACGCGTAATAAATACCGTGGATAATTTACACAAAATTTACACTGGTTTAATCTGAACTGATGAAAATCTGAATTTTATTTTACCTATTTATATAGGTAAAATAAAATTAATAATCGATTATTAATTCATCGATTGATTTCATTAATTTATCATCTTTCATTAATGTTATATACAATAGGCTATAATTTTTTATTATATATCATACTATTTTTGTATTTATAAAAATACATTACAATTATAATAATGATATACAATAAACTTACTTGCAAGTATAAAAAAAAGTTCTTCAAATGTAAATTTAAAAAATAACTAAAATTGACATATGTATATATATTTACGTTATATTTTTGCGGAAGTTGTTACTCGCGCGGGAATTGATGGTTAGTTTTCGCTGCTGGTATCTATCATACTCACTTTTAATTTTGCGAGTAGTTATCTAAATTATCGGGAACGACGTTTCATCGAGTCGTAACTACAACAAGTAATGATACATTATCGATCAAAATGATCATTGTGCCGGGCAATTAAAGTTTCTTTAACGTGGTAGTAAAATCGTTTCGAAGTATCGTCAAGATGAAAATCACTTCGTATGCAATACATCGCATAACAACGACGATGACTATGACGGCGATGCGAATACGAAAATTTGCTTTCCTCTCTTCACTTTCTCGGTGTCGGCATTCCTTTCTAACGAGAATGCATCTTCCTCCACCTCCTACCTTGCCTCCCAGGAAATTACTTGCTCGGAGCAGCTCGGGGCGTTATCGAACAACGAGCTTCGAACAAAGTTGCCGGGCTCTTCCTAAATTATGTGCGGCTTCGAGCTCGCTTTCACGGAAGAAGAGCATCGTGAGCGCTTTGAACGTCTACATCGACATTGCAGACACCGAGTTCCATGTTTAGCAGAGGATTCGCCAAAGGAAATTATTCTACCTTCCATACAGAGACAAGAATGACGACGCTTCGGATATAACGAAAAAATATTTAATCGGCATTGCACCGGATAACAAAATTCCGATCCAAACTACTACAAACAACAAATTTACTTGCATTTTTATATTCTTTGTTTCCTTTTTCTGTGAGAAGATAAATCAATAATTATTTTCAAATGAACATATATTATTAGTAAAAAAGTGTAATTATTCACACATTCCTCAATTGTAATATATTTAGAAAATTATTTAATTGGCCATTAGGAAAATGAGAAACAACAAAAAGTCTTCCCTCAAGTGGATTATTTATTTAATTTTACAAGCTGACGTTTCGATTCCTAACCGGAATCATTCTCAGAGCCTACAATTTGTGAAAAAAATATTTTTATCATTCAAGCCCAAGTTAGGAATAAATAATACGATTAATTTAAATAGTTAAATAAATAAATTAAATTACAGTTCAACATACCCATTCTTACAATTAAGGCCAGTAAAAATTTGTTCATCATATAAGATACGTCATATTATGCTAATTAAAAATAAAATGTCAAAATCAGGAGAAATACGTAACTGTTTTTATTGTTCTTTAAAATGTTGATAATTTCGCTGCGTAAGTGAGACCGTTTATCTATATCTACCAAATCAATTTTGCATTCAATACCGCTAATAATATTTTCAATAGGGATCACGTTGTTTTCATATGCTATACCAAAATCAGGACCTAAGCTTAAGAATTTCAGAATGTTCAAAGGAATATTGAAGCAAGTTAAATTTACTATCCATTTTTCATGTTCAAAATCTAAAAATTGTTTTTCGAACGAGATTTGTTTTTTACGTACAAAATTGTATTTATTAATAACTTGTTTCTTTTTTTTCATTTTTAACTTTACCATTTTGAACTTTTAAGGTGTTATTGACAATTTGTTTTCTAAATTAGTCAAAACTTTTTTGATCTTTCACCGACTTTTATTACTGTCTAATTGGAATCTATTAATTGACAAATAAAAATCGTTAATTTCCATATTTAAAATTTTTAACCTAACTCTCCCACTTAACTCGTTGAACTTATCTATATTTTTTATCAACCGCTAGATGGTTGGGCCACACATTAGTCTGCTTACATCTCTTGAGAAATATAGCTTACTCACGCTTCACACTAATGTCATATTTTTTTCTGAACATGTATTATATTCGTACAAAAGTATGAAAATATTAGTTGGATAATTAATAATATATAAGTTTAATAATAACCTATTCAACGAATGAAAACAATTTTGAAATGAAACTAAAGTAAGATAAATAAAACTGAATCACTAAAATTTGATAATTTTCTACACTTAGGCGCGACATTACCATGTGTAATAAAAGGTGCCTTTACAGGTACCTTTATAGTACCTGTAAAGGCACATTTTATTACATTCCGAAGATGGTCTAATATTTAAGTAAAATACAACTATTAAATAATTTTCCTTAAATTAAGCAAACAAAAGAAAAATTACTTCGATGATACAAATTTGTACAATATTTAAAGTTAAAGTTGATATTGATATTCATAAAAGGTGGTGCATAAAGAAATGCATGAATCAAATGGTCCTGCGGTGCAGCTCATCAACGCAACCTATAGGGTTTGATTATAGTTGGATTAAACGCGTAGACTACCGTTATAGATAACACTAATCAGACTAGATCACGCTGTATCGCATCCAAACAGCACGTCAATTGGGTTGCTGCAATTCGCAGGGAAGCAACAATGGCTGTAGTGGTTACTGCGGTGTCGGCGGTTTGGCAATACAACTGAAGCATTACTATTCATATATTCCATATTATGGATATACACACAGACTCACACCTCGTTGTTATCTGGATACCTTAACTGCTAGTTACAGTCATATCCGAAAATACACAAGTTGCAAGCGAAACCAAAAGTATTATTAATATTCGAAATACATTTTATTGATAATAAATAAATTGAAAATGTTATTTTCTACTTCATCATGTTATCATAAAATAAAGTATTATTCATATACAAATTACTGGAGTGAACAAAAATGATATGCAGAATAACATGGCGGAATCTAACGACCAATGATCGAACGCAAATTGTCATTACGTAGATTCTTCCCACGCATGCAAGCATTTCCATTGGACACTTTTTGTTTGCAGAGGCACCTTAGTCGGAGCACAGAATAACAAGGTGCATACCGGTAGTCGATAACTTTGGTTCTTAAAGACATTCCGTGAGGACGGAGTCCTTTATTATAGGCACAAAGTGCACTGCGATCCGGAACGACGATAATTAACCCATCCGCGCGCACCAGGTTAAAAATATATACACGCATCCTCGTGCGTTTCTCCACACCTGCATTGAGATAGTGATTGTTATATAGAGACTTAAGAAAGGCAGAGACAAAAACAGGTCGCTTATAGGTAACGTGTTTCAGAGCTCAAGAGGGAGTAGAAGGTAGAAGAAGGAGAGGATGCGAAGAATTGGGTGGACACACCGCGGGTGTATATATACAACACTTGATTCGAAACTCGAGATGGCACTAGTCCCGCTAATGACGGGATATTAAATAACGATAACGATCCCAGGCGTACTTTTTGTCGCACCCCGCGAAATTCCGGAACGGCGCCGCGTGCGCCAGAGCTCAATCTTTCGCTTCGTCTCGTCTTTCTGCTCGTCAGCGGCAAGCTTAAATTTCGCTGACTTAATTGACCGGAACAATGAGACCGAGAGCGGTTGCGGTTATAAGAATTCCCCTTTTTGTTGATATTTGTTTGTTTTCCTTTTTTTGCGCGCGCAACTAAATCCAATAAAGCAGCCCCACAGTTATTCTACATTATTAGTGATTTCACGATTTTTCGAGTTAATTACAGCAGATGTCTTCTGTGTAATGACTTTAGCTAATAGTTTGGTTTAATTATAACGGTGCGGATTTCGATGTCGTATACACGTGTAACACTACGATTCTGTTTCACCACCAAGTGATAGCCTATGAAGAGCCCAGGGCATCGCCTCGAGCACTGACAGTCACCTGTCTACTTGCCTCGTATTATTTTACTCGAGTCGTGTTGGCCTGTACAGGTGCAGTGTTTTGGCTAACGGATCAATTGTCCAACGATATCTAGTAGGGTTATTATATTTCTGCATCAAAATTGAGGCTTTAGAGCAGAAACTGCGCTATCTCGAATTTCATAAACAACGTCCAGTCTTTTGCGAATGTAATCTCTGATACGTTTATGACATGATACTGCGTTAATCATTTTATGTATTATACAATTATTAAAACATATTATTTGTGGAATTTAAATGTGCTTTTAAATGATACAAAAATAATCTTATATTATAGTTTACTTTTTAGTGATATATAAATATCAGAATTAACATAGGCTGCATTAAAATTCAATTCAATAAAAGTTATTCTACAATTAATTTAAAAATAAAAATTCCTAGGATAGAGGAGGGTTTCATAATCCGTATATTCAGCTCATGAAATTCTATTTGAAAACAATGTCCCTATTAACATTTTTTCAGTCAACAGGTTTCTTATTTCGCATGAAACTGATTTTAAAAAATAATATCACATAAAAAGTAAGATTTGTCATAAGCCATTCACAAAAACCATTGTGTACGAAAACATTTCACGTTTTCACTTGGACAAAATTAACGTAATTCATATTCGCATTGGTCTCGAAGGTGATATAGCATGTTCGTGCAAGATACGATCGGCTTACAACAGCAAACGACTTCATCTCGCACAAGATAAAAAGCCATTTTCTACTGCAGGGCGATCTAATAAACGCGATTACTTAGATCCGAATTGCTACTTCGAAATGGGTGATACTTCGTGGATTCCCTTGTAACCCGTATATAGCCTATTTCAGAACGACATATACGTTCGCACAGCGTGGAATCTCTATTCGGGGCTACCTTACAAGACGAAATAAATACAATATTATGCAAACGGCCGGGGCTGATCGCACATGGCAAAGCCACGGAAATCTCAGGAATCCTATATAAATTGACACTAAACGGGCGTGTGGGAGGCTCGACCAGAATCAGCGGTGCGGGGATTTTAAATTTCCTTTTCTCGGACGAGGGTGAAAGAAAAGAAGCAGACTATATTGATAACGTTGCGCACGCACGAAATGCCGTACTCAATATTACCTAATAGCTATTTCGTTTATTCACGTTCAGTGTAGGTACACAGAATCTATGCATAACTTGATACGGGATATGAAATTGCGTTATGATGATAGGGTGGAAAAAACATTTTTGGGGTAGCTGGTAAGAATAGGTGAGAATTTGACAGTAAAATGTTTTTTCGTGCGTATTATAGTTGAAGCAATATTTTTAACAATAACAATTTATTACAAAAATGTATTATTTATTAAAAATGTCTGTATTAAATGTTAAAGCAATTAAATGACATATTGGTTCCAATTTTATAGTATTGATTATACGAACGTCACTCCACTCCTACGTAAACGAACCTAAGTTTGAACGAAGCGAAGCAGTAGTGTCGACTTGGTCGAGTGCCAGAGTATGGTCGATCTATGCCTCGGAAGAAAATTATATGCTTTAAATGGATAATTAAATAGCAACAGAACTGACTGAAAGACTGACTGGAGATGATTGCTGGGTTCCGGCGCGAGCATGAACGGGAGAATTGCCGCCCGAGGGTTTCGAAGGAGGTTTATCATCCGCCCCGTATCTAAACTCACGAACAGTATAATTATCCTTGTTCCCACAATTGTATTTTACGCTCGACAGGCGTCGAACGCGCAACATAATTAGTTCAAATGGAAGCTTCAATAAAAAAGTGTATTTTCAATTGGCTTCGCAATGATTGCATATTCGATATGTATACGAACAGCCGCTCAATTAGATTTTCTGATTGATCGATGATAGTACAGTCACATTCGTACACGAGATTAGACGATGTAACCTTTCGTCGTTTCATTAGCACAACATTGCAAGGATCCTGAGGGAGGAGAGGAGCTTAGAGCTTTTGGCATTAAGCTTTTGGTGACCTTATCAATGGAATTGGAAGACAAAAGCTGATTTCAAAAGATACGAAGTGAGGAACAAACGATAAGCGTCCACTGCTCGTGTACAGGGTCAGCGGTCGAAGTGTAGATTGAATCCTGGTACTATTGGACAAAGAAAAAAAGACGAAGAATTAGACTCCTAGATGTCAATGTTCAGTTGGGAAACAATGAAGAAGGTGTGGTTCATTCTGAACAAAGTGGCGGGGAACTTCCTCGTTTAGTAGTTAGTAACGAACCCATTCGTTTGTCCGATAGCAATCCTATCTTAGAATGGCGTGTTAGATTGACCAAAAGCTCGAATCGTCGATCCGGAAATACGGATCGGATATTCGTGTAGACCAACGTATCAGATCGCGTGATAGGAATAGATTTAGATGATGGAAAGTTCTTGAGAAATTATTGTCATCGAAATCACACTTCAAGTCTGCTATTTTCTAATAAAGAGACAACTTTATTTCAGATCGTGATGAAAATAGAATTATCAAGCTGCTAAATTAATTAACTACAACCTAATCTTAAAGTAAAAATAATAATTTCGTACAATTGAAATTTTGATTAAATAATTTTGTTTGTAGACATCAAACATCTTCATTTTATATGTATTATTCCATTGAATAAAACTAATTATTGACACATAAAAGCGTTCAACATTTTTTCGTGGTGTAAATTCAATTTTTGATGAAAGCGCGTTCAATAAATGCCAATCCATTACTACCTCCTGAATAAAGCGCTTCTGCAATAATGGCATATTACAGCAGTTTTTAACGCTAAAATTGAATAACCATCGAAGAAAGTAAGGAGATTGCGTCTCTTATGCAAATTACTGTATATACCTATGTTTTGGACGAGAATTTCATACAAACGGAATAAAAGTATGAGAACTGACGCGTATCATCTTTTCTATGTTTTTTATTGCCTTCTCTTGAATTATTTTTTTCTTGTTTTCAATTCTCACTCTTCTTACATCACCTTATATAAAAAAGAAGCTTCTACTGAAAGTGGGGCGTGAAAATATGTTGTTTTGCGCTTGCCCTGTTTGATCGCGAAACCTCATTCTTCAGTTGGCTAATGTCGTCAGTTGACAAGGGAGATTTCTCTCTGACGAGCGAAGATTTGCGTGATGACGAGGCGCGATTTGCACGAAATTTCCACGCCCCGCTCGTTAGCCAAAGTCAGCAGTCGGCCCGTCATCGGCATGTCATTTGATACCGTGGCGTTTGCATTTTCAGGACCCTCAATTTTACTTAGCTGCGTCAATGTCACGTTCGCGAGTCGTACGCTACGCTCATCAGTATCAACGACTTGTTCCAACTAACAAAACGATCTCAAATGACGACTATACGAGATAGAACGAGAATCTCGTCATATTAATAACCAAGCTCGGCAACAATCCGTCAAGTATTAATGCCGAATCAGCTTGAAAAGTTCGACGAAAATGAAGTTGATAGTAGAATGTGATGCAAACCAAGCGACCCGGGCATTAGTGATTAAGAAAATAAAATGCCGCTTATGGAAATGAAGGTCGGCCGCAATCGCTAAAACGAGCTAAAGGTCGGATCCAATTAAAGTCTATCCATTGCATTCGGATGGAGCAAATTTCAGTTAAGTAATCGAGGACAGGTGATAGTAGTGGTGGCATTTCATTGGTCGCCCGGGCTCGACTCCAGGCAATCGAAGCTAAACTAGAAACTCATTTACACACTTAGTGCGCTTCGTCGACGCCATTCTCACTCACGCCCGCCCCGCTTTGGATCGTTGAGACCCACTCAAATGGTTTTCATATTGTCTTTTTACCGCTCATTTTCATTTTACGGCTTGTTTAGCTGAAACTTCTCTCAACAATGGGTTAATCTTTCCTCTCGGCTTCAAATTTTCGCAGCATCATGAGCTTGAATTTACGACACCCAAAATCGTCGCTCGTTTTGTCGCAATAAACGACGCGCTCTCTCTCTTTTTCTCTTTCTCCCTTTCTCGCTCATATGCTTCATTTCGCTTTGATTGCTCTGCGAGTGTTACAAATCATAATAAAGTTCTTGTTCGTAAAACTCCAAACGACACTTAACTGTGCAACAACAGTTGCAATTAACTATATGGATCATTTTTCCGGTGAACGTGACTGCTGTCAAAATTTTTTGTCACGCTTTGGACATGAGTTGAGAGTAAGAGGGGTTAGTGGCTATCGAAACTCAACAAGAAAATACTAGGGGAACTATGAGGCTAAAAGGGGTAGGCGCCAGCTCCAAGATCCAACTCAACGCCAGCACTTAAGACTATTGTTTTCGATGTAATTGGATAGCTCGTGCCTTCCTTCTTCTCTCTCGCTTCTACCTCGTTGTGTCTTCTTCACGCTTCTTTGTCTCAGTTGGTTCTCGGTAAATGCAACGAGCGGAGGGGCAAAGAGAAAAGAGATTTCACTGTAGCTCCGACAATTATCTTGATTGTTTTATGCATATACGACCAATTGGTGCCCAGCGAACAAAGATAACACTGAACAAAGATCTACCGACAAGTGTATTCCATGTTTAAATATTTTCGTTCTTCTAATTTGGAGACTTTCTGTACAAAGACGTTTTTATACGTCAAATAAATGTTCATTAAACTATTATCAAAAAAAGTAAATGTCATCTTAACGCTTTTAGATGTTCTGCTGAATCTTACAATCCAGATTTATCGCGTTTATTTATTTTTTCTATAACTTGTTAGTAAATTAAAATTGTTCTATTTCCTTTTTAATTCATATCATAAGATTATCATATAAGAACCACTGTAAAATTGAAAGCTAAGTTTCAATATAATATGAGATATATTTTTAATGAAACGCATACATTTGTTAGCTTATCTTAAAGAAATTTGATATACCGATGGCAAATTGAAAGCTGTGCTCTGTACATAACCGTCCAAAAATTCACGTGCGGTTAACAAAAATACCGCAGACTCAAAAAGTATGCCGGAATATAACACTCTGAACGCCACGTGCTAATTATGTAAAAATACGATGCGGTTTTAGTGTGGTGGCTCAGGATTTTATGTCGTGATGCGCGACAATACTGCACTTATCACTACAAATTACCATTATGCAGGAACTCTTTCTCTTCTTGTTTCCTTTTTTTTTCTTCTTTTTTTCTTGTGAAAATATGCTGTGATACATTTTTTCTTTATTAAATAAAAAAAGTTCATATATGTTCAATATTTGTAACGATTAACGAAAAAATTATACTATAGTGAATTTGTAATATAGTAAACGAATTTTTGTATAAATAACTGCAGATTCGCAGGTGCAATTTTGTATGCCTTTATTCCCCATAAAAGATAATTTTGAATAAATATAAACATTAATGCAACTCGGCTACACATGATAAATTCCATTTTTATTAGAAATATATGCAGAATTTATCTGATTCTCAGAAGTCGTCTTAATGACGCTAAATGTTTACATTTACATAAAGTTTAATCATATAAGCCATTTAAATTTATATATATACATGATAGTGTATGTGTGTAATAATGATATCATTTATTTTTTTTAGCATCCGTATCCTTCCGAAGACCAGAAGAAACAATTGGCGCAGGACACGGGGTTGACAATTTTACAAGTTAATAACTGGTAAGCGCATTTCTTTTAAAAAATATAACGAAAATAACTAAAAATTGATTCAAACCTAAATAATTCAAAAGATTTTAAATTAAAAAATATTTCTTTCAACTGTTGCATTCCTTGTATAAATACTTCAGCGCAATGTGTGTTCTCATTTTTTTCTTGGCAACGCGTGCATGACGTTATAATTTCATAACTCACATTTTAATTTTTTGACAATGAAAACCGTCGATCCTTACATAACATGACAAATTCCAAATTCTTTATTGGTAAAATCAAATCACAATTGATGTATATAACATAAATTAAATAATAATTGTCATGATGTACACGGAAAACAGTTTTGGACTGTTGTTATCCGAAGTATTGTATCGCAGCAGTACTTCGCGTTTCGTGCTACTGGCTATCCAATTTGGGAGAGCAGTGCTCCCAAATTTAGAAGATTAACCTACAAAACTTAACACTTTCTTAAGTTAATCTCAAATCTCAAATTCGGGAGCGCTGCTCTCCCAAATTGGGTGGCCAGTCGCACAAAATATAAAGTAATGCTGCGATACAATACTTCGGACAACAACAGTCCAAAACTATTTTCCGTGTATAGATAATGATAAACTCATCAATTTGTTCAATTGTATTCTTTGGAAAGTATTTCGTAATTCAAAACATTTTGTTAAACAGAAAATGGAGAATCTCCCTTCTTCACCCAAAATTAGAGTATCTTCCTGCCAAGCGAATCTTGTGTTTCAATTGGGTTTTCTCGCTTGATGGATGTTTTCTTACGGCACCTGCGTCTATGTCCGAATTACGGCAACCCTCCAGCATCGAAGTCCCTTTTCAGTCGATGTGAAAATTAAATGAACTTCCGCCCGTGGCAACGCAGCGACATCAGTTTGGCTAACTTTAGAATGCTTCGTGGATCGAAATAATCTGGTCTTGTCGTGAATCAGTCGTATTATTCGCAGAGTTATAAAATGCAAAATATATTGCTCGGATAGCTAACCTATTCGCACATAAGGCGGTTCGAGATGGGGGTCGAGGGGAACGGAACGCGGGTGGTGCATTCGCCACTTATAAATAAAATCGTCGCGACACTAACGCGGTACTTCTTCGTCGCTGTCGTAGGAAGCGCGTAATAGACGCGCGGATGCATGGTAATTGAGCACAAATCAAGTTTAAGGAGGGATTTGCGTTGCGCCCTCATTTTCATTATGGTGGATGCGCTTGTAGTTGCATTCTTCCACGCCCACAGGAGCACGTTAATTACCCATGGATGTTAACGCGAAGCTAATTACGTCTTTCGTGTGGGTGAGGATTTACTCGAAAAGACACATTTTGAATGCCCTGTAAAAATATATTCTCGTCCAGCGTCTTACAAAATACACATATACACATCAATTCAACGTTGGCGTATCTACACTTTTTCATTGAATTAAATATGTAGCATTCCGCCAAGTATTACAAATTCGTTTACGATGATAAATTAATACATATAGAGATAATACAGAATATAATAAATATATGTGTGTTTAACAAACTCTCTATCTCGATAATAATAATCATCTTTAATCGCTTTTCATAACTCTGAGATATAAACATGAAAAAAACGACGAAAAAAATGTCAAGTACAAAATAAAATTCTGTTGATTTATTAATTTAGCAGTTATCACTATGAATAAGTCGTGAAATTGATTCGACAATTAATATTCGTGCCGATTATTGTGAAATAATTTCTCATTGACGTTTGTCAGTGAAGGAGATTCGCACAAATTACCGCGGCCTTCGGTGGGATCAAGAAAATTATATCCCCTAGAATAAATGTGACACATCTATTTTGAAAGAAAGATAAAGAGAGACGATGCTGTAGTCGGTATATGATGTCAAAGAAGGACACTCGATGTCGAGTATAACTCTTGTATTCGCTGAAATAAACTGCACAAGTGCCAAGTATTGTGGGCCGGCCGTCGCGCTGAGGGGGAGTCGATAAATAACCTCTGGTTTATTAGCGAAGTATGCGGTGACACGGCCGCTCGCTCGCTCACTCGCGCTCGCACGAGGGATGAGGAAAGTGGTTAAATTAGCAAGAATATTAGTACACATTTACGCCACCGCCGCGGCAGGCTCGTGCTGTCTCCCTCGTCTCTCGCTTATCTATTATCTGTTTCGTTCTCATTATCTGTGCTGCTACATTCACACCTCTCTTTATCTTCCGCGTGTCCTGAATTATTAAGCCGCATTAAAAAACATAAGACTTGACTCAATTAACGATATAACTTTACTGCAAGTATCAAACCTCGGATATATTAATAAACGTTATTTTATACGTATATTATAAGAAAGTCTGCAACTCTATGATTGTGGAAATAGTGAATATTATTTTAATAGGCCACGTCGATTTGTAAATTAGGAAAAAGAAATCTAAGCGTTGTAAATTGGGATTGAAAGTTGCCGACAATTTTCCGCAATGGGCCGTGTATACGATAACAAGCTGGCAACGTTTCTAACTACCGCCTCAACTGATATATGTGACGGAAAATTATAGATGAAGGGTGCTGCGCGGTCGAGAATAGAGCGTATGAAAAAGAAAGAAAGACACAGAGAGACAAAAAGATAGTGCTATGGCGGTATGTTCTTGAGGATGGTTATCCGATTGTTTTGTTTGTTTATGAATGAATTGTTTGTCATTTTGCCCGACAGTCTTCCAATTAGTGAAACTATTTTGAAAGTTCAGATGTTACTTCGCCACACTCGACCTAATCATCACGACCAAATATCTGCAGCTTTCAATATACATTTAACCAAATTTTTTCACGTACAAATTTTGATTGAAAACAATATATTCGTAACATTTTATTGTTAAACAATACTCGAAAAGAAATTGTTCAGAATCTACAATAATGTAAAGAAAATTATTATTCACTTTATTTCCTATTAATTTTTTGATAAATTATTTAACATGTAATATTTAATGCAACTTGAATCATGCTATCGAATAATAAAAGTTTCATACTATAATAATATATTAATATATTACTTTCTCAAATGAATATTGTACTGAATTACATTTATTATCAAAGAGGCAAAATTTGTACTAAACATTTCCAATCGCTAATTTTAAATAATACAGATTACACAATGAATTCTATTGTACGTTTAATTGTACATTCAAACTCAAAAGGTAATTGCAATATAAAGGACTTTGACAACGCACAATAATTACTTATTAATTAATTAACAATTTTCAAATGTAACATTATACTAATCAGATTGCGGAGCACTAATTTTCATCTATTATAAACGCAATATCTATTCAAAATCCAAATAGCTTTTCCATTCAAAGTTCGAGAAACAGCGAATCAGGCTTTATTGGGCGGTTCCGTCAAACAATCTCATTTACCGAAGTTCTGTCGTGTGTCTACAGTGCGACCACCTTTGTACACTAGCGTCGCTATATAACCCCTCGTGTTGCGGTATAACTATTGCAAGTCCCATAGCGAAGCGGAAACCTCTCAGGGACCGGGGCAGTAGAAGTCGGATATCTAATTTGCGGGGGCTGATCGGTAATTACTGCGATTAATCAATCCGTTTTCCATTTGCCTTTGGTACCCATGCCTGTCTTAGATATAGATATAGATCCAAGTTAACTGGTAACAGAAAAAAAGCCATAACTCATGATAATAGACATGATTTGTACAGAAAGCCGGATTACTTCATCCTTTTCCATCCCATCTGATGCCCCCAAAACTTGCAACTAATTGTTTTATTCCATTCCAAATATATAAATACTAATTCTGTTAAAGCAAAAGTTCAAATAAATATATAAATAACTTTCAGGATTAAGTTAATAATGTCTGCATTATTAGTATATTAAATTGTTGAGCGTTACACACATTTTCTTATTGTCTATATAAAACAATAATAAATTAAAACAGAACAAATAAATATACTATATGAATTACGACTTAATAGTACCTGCAGAAAGATTGGGAATGGGCTTTAATGCTAAGTTCATTGTCGAGTTCCGTATTCATCTGTCGTGTACGAAATTATGCGCTTCATTCAAAACAGATTGCACCCACGCGTTTGAAAAGAGGATCAGTAACGTCGTTGATTTGATCAAGTCAATGTACATACATTCGTCAACCCACTCGAGCACTTATTGAATCAAACGATATGCTCATATATACACATGCATTAATTTATACGTTACTGCTCATTTCGTTCACGTGTAACAAATAATATCAAACAACGTGTAAGAAAACCCGATTAACATCTCGTCGGCAATTTCGTAATTTACTTTAAGGACATTTACAGGATCAGCTTATACGCTAAGCCAATCAAAAGATTGTAATTCGAGATTCGTTTGCTATTTGCTCGATCAACCCTTTAGCTGGACCTTTGACCGCCGAACCCTTGACTCGTTTGGCGTAATAACACGATAATCCTTTCGCGCAAAATAAATACACAACTGGCACGGTTCTCGCCGAACCCTTTTCTTTCTGAAGGGGCTCCTATGAACACGAATAGTATAGTGATCGATTGCGATTACGCGTAAGTCTTAGGGGCCGATTTCTCTCCCTCGAGTATTGAGTGTTTGTTATTCTTCAAATGAAATATATTTATCGAATACACACTAATAATTTTCAGAGATTTTAACTTGATTTTATTTTAGAATAATGCATTATGTATAAAAAACACTACTTCTTTATTCATCAATTAAATTAAGTATATTCATGTTAATTCTTAAACTAATTTTTGTAAAGTTTTTCGTTAACATTGTAAAAATGAATAACTATATATATTTAAAAATTAAGGCTTTGTGAAAATAATGAAAAATCGAGCGAATCATTAAAACATAATACAAAGACATAATAGAGGAGCAGTTGGGTCTTTGAGACAATACTTTTATCATTGTCATCTTTTTTAGATGTAGAAAGCACGCTTGTCGTGTCTTTTATATTTTTTATATCTAAAGAGTCTGTTGTCAACATGAATATCTAAGGATAAGTTATCATCTATTATAATTTTTATTCAATAATCATATTAAGAATTATTTTTATCATTTCAATTGAATTATTTTTTAGTTTAAGAAATAAGTATTGTTGTCAAATTGACTAATAATTGTTACAAATAAAAAAATGTTCGAATTAATCAATTTGAACATCTGTATCTTTTATCTCCACAGAATCATTTCTACACATTCTACGTCCTCCCAACTTTTTCTAGTGTAATCAATGTTTCATAATCTTGCGCAGAGCGGTTTGTTTTCCCCGTTAGAGTAGTGTTTTATCCACAGCCATGCTGAGAAATTTGTCATCATCTCGTCCCTCGATGAAGATATCTTTCGGCGTATTACCTCGCGATTGTTGGGTGATTGTCATTCGGAAGCCCCGCGGGAGACCAGCAGATGTTTCGCGGCGACCCAATCAGACGACCCCCGAAGCTGCGCAACAATCAAGCGTTGAACAATTCACCCTCCGAGCGTTCACTTTTCTTGGTCCCGTGAACCAGATCGTACTTTCGCGGTCGCTCAACAAAGTGAGCATATGCCTTCGTGGGCGGGATTCATTATGTTGTATACAAGCAAACAGATGAAAACAGACCCTTTCGCAACTATTCTTTTTCTCCTTTTTCATAAAGAACACTAAACTGCCGCCTCTAACTCCTTTCTTATCTATGTCAAAAAGTTTGGATGAAACCAGAGTTAAAAAAATTATATATATATATATATATTATTAAAGAAATTTGACGATACATTTTTGACGAAATTCAATACGCCGAAGAAAAGTTTTAATTTTCTTTCTAAAACGAAAATTTCAATTTCGTCGTTTTCGTTCATCATGGCAAAAAGTTTCGGACGCGATGTACTCGTAGACCGGGCGTGCCTAAACTTAAGTAAAGTCCGGATTATTTAACGTCTCATTCGGTCCGATATTAAACACCGTCCCACTCAACTTTCTAGGGTTTATTAAAACATAACACGTATTAACGTGAAACTTTCAGTAAATTTGGTGATATTGAATTTTTGGAAGAAATAAATTAATCTAAAACGCTTTTTGTCACTATTTAATTAAATCCTGTTTAACGGTAAATGAGATATGACTTGAGAAAGATAGCAAATATAAGAAATAAAAATAAGTGCGCAACAAAAGACAAACAAATAAAAGTGTCAACATGACCCTAAAGTATAGTTTTATCGGCGAAATCCGATAGAGTCAGAATTCAGCTCCGGTAACGAGGGCCATCTTGACGCTTTAGTTGCCATAAAGGACGCTGTGAAACTGTGCAAGAATGACTCGAGGTGGATTCTCAGTATATTGAATGAAGGAAAATGGCCGCAACATTATACGTTTCTGCTGGTCTCTGTCGTATACTATTCGAAGTCTGGTTTGATGGTTCGTACAGTCGTTATTGTCTATAGAAGCAAACGTTATACTGTCACTGTTATATCCATTATGTGTTATTCTTTACGGAAAATAGGAAGGTGAATGTACATATGTTAATAACAAATTAAACATTTAACATTTTTTTACAATGTATATTATTTAACTAATGAGAAAAGTTGGTCATTCCACAAGAGATGTGGAATTCCCAACTCTCTCTGACTTGTGATTGAGAAGTAACTCGTTGCACTGTTTTTCAGTTGCAAAATACTTGTACATAATTTCTAGATTAAAGTGGACTTTTCTACCTCCATCACGTATGAAAAAAAAATTCACTTATATAGTAAAAGTAAACTCAATATATATTTACGAAAAATCAGATCTTTAAAAGTACTTAAATGTTTTACTAATATAAATGAAAAAAAATCAAATATATGTTTGCAATTTTATATGAAAAGATATCATTTTGTTCGTCTATTTTCATAGAATTTCGTTCACAATTTTCTCTTTATTGTTTTATAATGATGAAAATGTTCGTTATCGTTTTTCTCGTATACCAACGTGCAAAATTTAAGATAGTAGTATTTTATAGAATCAAAGAATGGCGAGCAAAGAAAAAGACGAGAAAATCAAAGAACGGAGACGAACGGTAACTAAGTTTTTATTGGATAGTATATTTCACAGGCGCGATGGCTTCCGTCTCGGCAGCGTCTGAGTTAAGCGGATAACCGTATATTTCCGCGGCGGGATCAACCTGAGCTTCACCTGCAAAAGATATTCAAATTTTTTTTTTTTTTTTTGTTAGAGTGGAAAAGTTGTCCCAACAGTCGCAGTGTCTCCAACGTGATCACGAACTTCGTAGTATCCTCCTCCACGACAATCGATCTCGCAACAATAAAGCTCTAGCGGGCATCATATAATCCGGCGATTTAAAATTCATAAACGTCGTAAAGCAACTCGCAAAGTTATCCGCACCACTGGCATAAATTTTCACGATCGAGTGGCATTAAAATTCGTGCAAGATCCCTTCCATCTAAAAATAAAACATTCAACAGCAAAAAATATGTCTACGTTGTTTCAAAAACCTTTAGTTGATAATTTCAATAATATTTCAATAAAATTATAGCAACAGTTACATATAATACACAATTTTGCCAAACACGATTAACCACTTTGCGCATCTTGTGTTGATCTTAGTTGCGTCGTACTTGCGAAAGCAGGTATTGCAACATAAGCTCGCAATGATCGGGAGCGGGAGGTAGGTATCCCTTGGTGTGGGAGCTCCGCGAGAAACAATTTACGCTAATTACGACGCTGGCTAATTATACCAGTAAAGTCTAGCACGGCTTGGCCCCGCGCAGCCCTTCGTCGCCCTTCTTGCAAAAAGACCCACCTTTTCTCCGACGATGCTTTGCCAGGGACGTCATTTATAATGCACGAAGCAAGATGAGGAGCAGCGTACCGTGAGCCGCCGAGCTTATGTGCTTTCGTATTTACCTCGCGTAAACGCCCAAAATACGAAACAACTGTACACCATACCATACCCTAAGTGAATTCATGTAATTTTCTGTAAATCAAGAATAAATTTGTCACAAGTAAAAAAGATCATTTTCTTTTTCATTGTTGTATCGTGTATGGTTTCTTAGTTGAACGTATATTTTTAAATATTGTTCGAAACTCATGGCAAGCTTCGTCCTCTTCTCTCTTGGGAGTTGAATTGCGTATTTTCAGATAGAAGAAATCTTCACATGTAAAATTGTATCCATTCAAAAGAAGCTCTGCTTTATAATAAAAAACAATATTTGAGGATTTCCTTAAGTTGCATATTCAATGATTTCCTCAGAGAATTGGACGCGCGTTTGTTGAAGTCTGTTCGGGATATAAAATTGGATTCGTTAAAACGAATGAATCGGATTTCCGTTTTCGTTTAGGGAGGCTGCGACAAACAGTCTATATTTACTTCGCTCGAAAAACACATTAAGCAGTCAAAAAATTTTGACTATGACCAAGGCCAGTCACGTTTGAAGTGGCTTATTTACGAGAGGTTGAAAGGAGGGTCACTTTAACCGGACTTTAAGCGACGGAACTTCAAATCAACGAATGGAATTATGGTCAGTTTAATGCTACGCATTTTCTTGCGAAGTTTGATTCTGAAAACACGACTGATTGATGTCCGAGCGCGCGCGTTCCGTCAACGCAAAGGAGAATGATGATGACATAATGACGTCGCAGTGGGCGAGCAATAGCTGACATCCGCCACCAAATATTCTAAATCACATCGTCCCCATCCACTACCTCCTTCCCGTCATCGTCATTCGTGTTTACGAGAAGGGCTCTCCGCCCTCGCTAGCATCCTGCAGTTAGACTAACGTCGGCTACATGTCTGACTATTATTAACGTCATCACCGTTACTTGGCCGATTCAAGATGAGAACATATTTCTAAACATGCACCGGATTACAAAATTATAAATGTTGTAAAGGATAATATAATATTAATTCAATTTTAATTAATAATTTATTATAAATTTTAAATGTTCTCGAAATGTACAATTAATTCATTAATTTGATTCATTATATATAATGAGTTAAATATAATGAAAGACATATATATTTTAAAACAAGTTTAATTTAAATGCAAATTTTGAAATTGTGACTGTTGATTGTTATATTCTATTGTCATGTTTTATGTTTCAGGTGAGTTATGTGATGACTTACATTTGAATCTGAGTAATGGTAAAGTAAAAATGCATATTTTCTATTTCTACAATTAATTTTAGTAATTGATTAAGTTATTTTAGTACAATATCTTGAGCAAAATATATCACTGTATTTTCTCACTGATTCGAATAATCTGATACAGTTCCAATCTTATAAAATATGAAACAAAGTATTCTAAACAAAAAATATGCAAAAGTATAATCTAAACAAAATATATAAAAAATATATAAACACTGAGGACTGGTTTGCTCTTACACTTTTTGAAGAATGAGGTACAGCCAAGAGCATATCACAGACTTATGTAGAGGGATCTATGAAAAATGATGACGCGGCGCTTGTGAATGAAATAACATTCGGGTCGACTCGAGCGGAATGACACGAGCGCATTAGATAGATTTCGATAGAAATTCAGCTAATTTCAAAAGGGAGAAAATGGATTTATTAGCGTTTCCGCTAGTTTTTCGTTTCAACAATTTATTGACTCAAGTCAAATATATACAATAACAAATTATAACATTATATTTACGAACATTTTTGTATGGGATAAATGATACCAACTTCCACTTAGCCAAAAAAAAATGTTCTTAATGACTTGGGGAAATAAGCAGATGAAAGAGATACGAAATGGAAAATCAGAATTCAAGATCGTCTGCTTGTCGTCTTCCCCCATTTTCATTTCCCGCAGCAATAGTTCATTAAAAAGGTGTTTCGGAGGCAATTCTGTGAGCTATTAGGTGGCCTCTATCGTCCCTTCGGGGGCCATATTATCCTCAACCCATCGTTTCACCCCCAAGGACACTGTTGGATTCAGCACGGACATTACGGCAGTTACCAGACCGCTCGAATGCTTCTCGTAAGATCAAAAACTACGCTCTTCTTTTATTCTCTTTCTTATACAGTTACAAATCACTCACTACAATTATCCTTATCTCACTTGTATTCTTATCTCACTCGAAGAATAATGTAAAGATTGTTTACAATTACATTGGCAAAAGTAAAGCCGTTTTTATGCTCGGTTAAATTAAATTTAGTTACATTTTCCGATAACAAAAAATTGTAATAAATTGCAACATATTTTTAGTTAAGAAACCATAAATTTAAACTAAACAGACAATTTAATTTAAAAAATATTTTTGTCAATTAGAATTTTGTTCTCAAACAATATTTGACCAGGAACTAATCCTGGACATAAGATGGACATTATTAGCAACGAATTTCAAGTTTTCTTACAAAGATTGTTCGTAGTAAGCTTGGGGGATGAAATATATCCATTTTTCAAAAGTGAAGGAAGCAAGTGGATGAATTCTCGACAGGGAAGTAATAAAGCCAGTAGACTTATGATCGAAAAGAAATGTAAAGAAACTCACATCATTAAATTAAAATTGAATTTAGTTTTTCTTTTTTTTTCATTACGAGCACTATTTGTTTCCTTTACTTTGAAAAACAATATACTCAGCATTAATACATCATATATTATTTTATTTTATGAATATAGCATATCTTATTGTATAGAGAGCATTCTTTGTGTTTTAAAATAATGATCAAATATAATGAATTTTCCAGCCTATTTTGTTACCCATTTTACAATTTCTTCTGTAATAATTTTATCTGTCTTGAGTAATGTAAAAGAAAATTTTCCCAGTGGTATACTTCTGGATATTTTACTGTCCAGCTTCCGGGTCGTTTGACTTATAGTCAAAGATTCCTCATAAATGCGACGTGGCCGGATGTCGTAACAAGGCTATTACGCGCGTTCTTCGTCCCAGAGGATTTTGAGGGAATTTCAGAGTACGAGAAGGAAGTAGCCCGGAGGGTTACACGCGTGGAGTTGCCTCCGGTTTTAAGGCAAAAGGCGTGCGTAATTACACGTTAGCTCGAGGCTTTTGGGCTGGTCCTCTAAAATCGTAAACAAACCACACAAACTTAAGCTACTGGTCTTACATTTATAATACGTTCCTTTCTCCCACTTCTCATAGCTAAAACATAATAATGGCGCTCGAATGAGCTGTCATAATTTTGTACCATAAATTTTGCAGTTTCCTGAACCACGGATAGTTATCCCGGAATCTTTATACTTAAGTCTCGTTCACAAATTGCAATGAAAATTTCGCCACATTTTATTTTCTTCTTTAAACTCCCTAACAAGATGTTAATTAGAATGACTAACATATGGCAAAACGATAAGATTTATTTGCGTATTGTTCTGCAATTCTCATCCTCTCTTCTCCTTTTGTCATATCTGTTTGAACTCTGTCTTGTTGTATTATTTGTTTTTCACACGGAACATGGTTTCAGAGCATCTGTAAATATTTTGCAACGCGTATTATCAAGGTTGCTATAATACAAGACATAACAATTCATAAACATAGTATATCATAGTTATGCGCAATTTCGTCGACTCATTTGATATTTCTTTTCATGATTAGAGATTTCAAATCTAAGATTAAAGTGGTTTAATCTTAAGCAACACGAGTATAGAAGCATAAGAAAAAAGAAATTCTTGGTTGCACTGGACTACTAGTATTGTTCAAATATTTTGAGAAGTCTGTGATCTTAGAGCAGCTGTGCTACCTATCACTAGCGTTGATTCAATGATCGTTGAAAATTGTAGCAGCTTTAGTGACCGTCACAAATAACAAAATAGTCTGTGATCTTCAAAGTTGTTTTGACATTAGATAAAGTGAATGTTGCGACAAGGAAACTGTATTTAATGAATTGAGAACGCAAAGTAAGCATATTTTTTTGTTAATGTACAATTACAGTCCATGAACGCTCTCATGTTCTGTAATCTCAGGCAAATAACCTACGTCAGTCAACCATAAAGATGACAATAAAACCCGCCTGTTATCATATCTACAAATTTGTTTATGATTACAGTCGCAATATGCTAGAGTTATTACGACTCTATTGTGACATTTCGTAGAGGCAAATCCAATTGATACCCTTTTCCTCATCCAACGCTCTCGTATCTTGGCTTTCTTTTCTTTGTAGATCAAATGTCACACACGTTTTCCTTTTTACGACAATTTTACGATCATAAAAGATCCAGTGCAAGACTGTAAAGCAGTTCCGTATAACGCTGACTTAAGTATCGTAACCGCAATAGCAAAGTTCACCAGATGAAATATACAATTAACTTTGTTATGGATCTATAAACGTACATAAAGCCGAGAAGTGAAAATTGAATTGCAAATTTTTTTCCTCCAGCAAAAAGCGGAATTCGTCGTTGAAGGTTTTTTTTAACCAAGCTCGACTTCACAGTTATCGAGGTGAATTTTCTCTTCGTTGGAGAAAGAAAATGGAAATCAAAGACAGGGGATAGAGAGGAATGAGGCGAGAGGGGGTGTGTCGGTGGGTGGTGAGAACACTAAATCCCCACTGCTTGAGCGAGTGAAAAACTAGGAGGGTGGCAGTCGATCGTTGCGCGTTCGCTTAACCGATGCAAATGCAACTCTCGTCGGGAGTCTGTTGTTTCGTCGCCAACTTGATGTATAGCTTCTCTTGTATAGCTTCACGAAATTCTCTCACTGGCACCACCTCCACACGTTCATGTTCGAAAGCGCACATCCATGCGTGAATATATTTGTGAAATTCGTTTTCGTTTCTTTATCTACTTTTTCGCCCGGTCCTTCTCTATTCCTCGGCTTTTTACGTTTAGTTTTTTTTCTGCCTTCTTTTTTTGCAGCATGCAATGCCGAGAGCAGGCTTTAGGTGGAGCTTGCTCTCTGTATTAGTTTTTACGACGTTAATACACAATGTTTAAAGGGATAAGGGATTAAAGCCCAGTGTGCACCTGACCACCCTCGGACGCAATCACACTTGACCCTTTATAGATCTTTAGAGCTTAAACTCCTGGATGAAACGGAATATCCCTGGCATTGGTTGTCGCAAGCACGCATTTCGGTCGATTGTTTCGAACTCCCCGCTGCCAATTTATTTTCTCATCATTTCCATTTCGCTTGGATCGGTTAAACACAATGAATTTGCCTGAAAATCTCCGACTTTGTTTTATCTCGCGATTTATTGCAGTCCATGCATGATTTTTTTCCTTTCTTTCTTTTTTTACGCTGAAATGAACAGCAAGCAAGATTAATGAATCGAACGGAATTATGCGGCAGACTGTTTGCAAAAGTGAAAAGCGTTCTCGGTGCCGAATCTGAAGAGGACTTTTGAGTTTCGCAGTCACGGTCACGAGGACTGTCCGATGCGATGGCAAAAAAAAAACGCCATAAATAACATTCAAGTTTGTTTTGTCTCGCGTTTCTCTATTTCAGCGCCCGGGATGTTAGGTATGAAATGAGTTCGCGTGGCATTTGGGATCCCCGCTTGATGCTCTGGACACTCGAATCCAACGACAAACCTACGCGAAATATGAGTAAAAACTACGAATAAGAGGGTCGCTGTCGAGTCTCGCGTTCATAAATAACGTGATACGTGACAACTCGGAAATGTCAGAATGTATTTGAATTTACTTCTCGGCTATATATTTTTTTTCTCTCGCAATTCCCAGCTCAGTATTATTATTATTATTTCGTATTGTTTAAGTTGCTTTAATTTGGGTTGACCGATTTGATGGAATTTACCTGAATAATTAACCGATAGCTTGAATAATTCCGATATTATATAGAATGGGGGAGATGATCGCGGGTTATACTATCGCAATCCAATGGTGGTGGCATTTGTCGAAAAGGATCGACAGGGGAGGAAAAGAGGTAAATATTGCAACATGCACTCAGTGCTGAGACACGCTGCATACCAAACAACCTCACCAGAATTCACGCAGTTGGCATCTCTCCTGCAAGGAGCTTATACATACATCTATGCATTAGCCAACGCATTCATTATTTCGTAGGAAAATGCGAGCATTTGGCAAAGTGAAGTTTCACAGTTAAAGTGCATGTTTCGATGAAACTTGAACTAGAAATTTATGGTAATTTCTAATAATTTATGGTAATATAGAATAATTTATAATTCTTTCTGTACCAAAGTAAAATTGTTTATCAATACTTTTATTTTTCAAATTAATAAAATTCTTAATTAAAATGATCAAAAGAAGTATAATATTTATAGGTCTTGTTACATTTGGACCAAAAGCTTCTAAATGTGCAGGAAAATTTAATGTTATGTGTTGACTGTGAATTCGATTATGTCGTGACAAGCCGCGTTCTGTACTCTGCTTGCAAAGCAAGGAGATAGATAATCAGCCATTGTCTTACATCGATACTTGGTACCATAGCAAGCGTAGAACATAAACATTTGCATTCTCCACTTCCCCAAGTGTAATTTCTACTTCAATGCAAATCGATCGCGGCGAGCGTAGCAAATTGCAGACTCAAAACTCATATTTCTTCAATGAGATCTAAGTTAACAAATTTGATGCTTGAGCATAAAAGCAGAGTCACCAATTATTTACTTTGATAAATAATTTGTAGTACTTTTTATTTATTTATTTATAATCAATTTGATTATATTAATTGTAATAAAACTGATTATAATTTAAAATAAAAATTTTGAAGAAGTATATAATCGGAGTGTCAACAACATAGTTACTTATGTGAAGAAATAAAACAGTCATTGTTACCATTTCCGATTACATGTGAAAATTAAATATTCTTCCAAATAACCATAAAGAAGATCAATATAGTTGACATAGCTACTATGCGCATACAATACGTAATACGTAAACGTATTATCGACCAGTTGGCGTTCATTTAATGCAACGAGAACGACAAACATTACTGTAAAGGGTGAGCGAGGGAAATGTCAAAGGGGGAAAGACAGAAAGAGATCTGTGTACCCTTTTCAAGTAGCTTCCACTTCAATGACTTTCTTTGTCGAGCCTTTTGTCAGGCCGCGAATTAAATCGCGTAATCCTGTTTGTATTCGAAATGACACCGTCGCCTCCAAGTTGACATTTAGGCACCGCAGCATCTATCGGTCCATTGTGAGTCTGTAATTGACTCCGATTGCTAAATTGGATTTAGATTGTACCGTAACGTGAAGAGATTTTCATTTGCACCTACCTACTCATTTCGTTAAGTGCATACCTAATGTATTCAAATAAAATGAACACATTCTTTTCACGTACCAATTTTTCGTAAAACATACTTGTGTTACATACATTGATTTTGCTCCAATTGTATTTTATAATTATATTATATATTATTTATTAACACAAAACAAATAAAAATGAAACATCTGAGAATATGATGTAGAATGTCAATATTTTAAGTAAATATCCTTATATATTTTTAAAAATATTCTATTTAATTTTTTGAGAGATGCAATCTAGCGAGTTGATCAGGTTTAATATATTCAGCAGGGAACTTCTTGTTTCCAATTAGGTCATCTACATTGAAGTATCTCACGAAGGACTTTGCACCCTTGGTCTTGACATACTATACCCTATCAAGTTGCACGAGGTCATTCATTAGCTCGTATTATTGTCAATGAAAGTTATACTTAGTTTACAATGCTGACAGTAAAGACATTATTAATACAAGAATTTATATTTTCAATATTTAACTTGAATCTCATTACTTTTTAAATTATAATTTGCAAGATTTAATTGAAATAGACTTTTGTTGATCGTATTGGAACATTTTCATTTCATAAAGATTCATTTAACAAACTTTGATTTTTGTATTTTTAAATACACTCATATTTTATATGAACTGAATATATACAATACTATAAAAACTACTTTATATAGTGCTAAGAATAGTCGATTAACAATATATAATAAAACATTATATCTGTGGTGTTGATGAAAAACAAGTTAAGTGAACTTTTTTTTTTTTTTTTTAGTTAAGTGTGACATTGTGTTTCTTTTTGTATGTATTTTCAGTTAAAACAACAAT